>VOSG01000016.1:80327-106611 GCA_009761265.1 Halicephalobus sp. NKZ332 | reverse complement strand
CTTTTCCTCCATTTAAGTTTTTTGTTTTCCATTACTAACATGTTTTTAGGACATGATTTGTCGAGTGGATGCATTCTACTACTCAATGTTGTTATTTTCATATAATTTTCGGTAATTTTCTCTCATGATTGCCCTTCCTATTTTTCGTTTTTATATCGAATTCAAGTAGCCTATCTATATATTTCTTTTCAACAATGTTTATTATTATACATCTAACCAATCCTCGAGATTAGAAATTCTTCAGATGAATTGTTTAAAATTTACCATGATTGTCATTAATGTATCACTACTATTCGTTAACCATTGTGTTGATCCTGTTCGACTTTCGTATTAAAGTTGATATTTTTGCTCTTTTTGATGATCGATTTTTAAGTTATTGGACATTTTCTACTTTCTAATTTTATAATTTCTATTTTAGATGGGAAAACAAAAGAATAAAGGAAATACAATTAATTATTCGACAACGGGCGATGATCTCCATGTTGTTTCCGGGAACGAATCCTTCAAACTACCTCCAACGAAGGACCCAAAGTGGTGGGACATCTCCACCTTCGCTAAGGAAGACAACCCCCACGGACTTTTGGAGGAATCCTCCTTTGCCACTTTGTTTCCGAAGTATAGGGAGAAGTACATTAAGGAAGTCTGGCCACTAGTCAAAAAAGCAGTCAGCGCTTACGGAATTCTGGCTGATTTGGATCTTTTGGAAGGTAAACTGTTCTTTCTTTTTATTGCTTTTTTTATACCGTTTTTTTTACAGGAACAATGACCGTACGTTCGACGAAGAAGACGTTTGATCCTTATATTTTGATCAAGGCCAGAGACATGCTCCGACTTCTGGCGAGGTCTGTCCCTTTTGAACACGCTTGCAGGGCTTTGAAAGACGATGTTTCTTGTGAAATAATCAAGATAGCTTCGATGGTGGGGAATAAGGAAAGATTTATCAAAAGAAGAGCTAGATTAGTTGGAAAGGATGGAGCGACGCTGAAAGCCATCGAGCTGTTGACTCAGTGTTACGTCGTGATCCAAGGAGGAACGGTGGCCGCAGTGGGACCATTCCAAGGACTGAAAAGTGTGAACAAAATCGTCACTGATTGTATGAAGAATATTCATCCGATTTATAATATTAAAAGCTTGATGATAAAAAGAGAATTGATAAACAATGAAGAATTGAGGAGCGAAGATTGGAGTAGATTCTTGCCTCAATTCAAGAAAAAGGTTCGTTTTTACTTTGTTTTGGTTTTATAATTTTCGAAGTTAGAAATTTATCAATTCAACCTTCTTTTAACTAGGGAATTCTAAGAATTTGTTTCAAAACGATTCTATAAAAATAATAGTTTTTGGTTTTTATAGTAATTGTAATTTTTTAGATCCAACCGGCCAAAGTCACAAGACAAGCGAAGAAGAAGAGGAAGGAAAAGTGGAACAAGAAGGGCGAATATACTCCATTCCCTCCAGAACAGACTCTTTCGAAGATTGATAGACAGCTAGAATCCGGAGAATATTTCATGAACGAGAAGCTTAAGAAAAAAGAGAATAGGAAAAAGGTAGAAATGGATCAGATAGAAAGAACTACGAAGAAACAGGAGGAGAAGAAGTCGGTTTTCATCCCTCCAGAAGAAAAGCCAAGGTTGAAGAGGACTGTGCCGGCAGATTCGAAGATCTCTGTGGATCTTGAGGGGCTGAAGAAAAAAGTCAAGAATCGTTGATATTGGTTATTTAGTATTTTTTGTACGGATAACAGATATCGGTTGTAATACAGTTGTTGATTATGTTGGGGAATAAATGACTTGTTTTGGTTATCGAGTTTGTGATTTTTGGAATTCGAAAGTGAAATTAAACGATGTCTTATTTCGCATAAACAAATTAGATCAATGTTTGACGAAATCGAAGTTTGTGTTGACGTGATTCTGCAAAAATCGTTCATTTTTGGACTAGTACAATTGAGTGTCTTTCAAGAAATAAGGGAAAATAACTTTCGATATTTTTTGTGGAATGTTCCGAGTTTAATTCAAGTTGAAATTCATAAACAAATTTTGATTGATTTATTTTCTTAAATCTAAACGAAAGCAAAACAAGTGACATTGCCCCTGGTGGTTTCGCAATACTTTTCAGCATAAATTGAGTAACTAAATTCTCCTACAGCACAGAATACGTCCAATTTCAATCCTCCAAAAGCGATTTCTGTTGCTTTTCGAACGAGTCTTTTCGAGACAGAGATATCCGAAACGATGGATTTTGCCATGATTTTCGCCAGTTTCTCGTTGTTGCAAGCTGTGGAAGTCGCGAATTCTTTCGGAATATTTGGAGCACTGAATTGTCTCAGTCTTCGATGCTAAATTTTAAGTATTAAAATCAAATTTAAAAAATAAGAATTAATTTAGGTAAATTAAAGAAATAAAACTTGACAGAATTTAAATTAAATTAAAAGTAATAAAAATAATAGTATTTAGATTAACAAAGACTAATATTTTAAAAGTTAAATAAAAGATTAATTAAGAAAATAACAAAATAGTGATTACCCTGAGATTCTTGAGAGCGAGATATCTTCTTTTGTAAATGTCAGAAGAAAGGAGTTCTTTGGAGTTCTCAGAAACATCGGAAAATTTGAGATTGGAGATGGAGCTATCATCGTAGAAGTCCTTATCTGTGGCATCTGATTCGAAAAAGGATAAATATATTAATTTCAACAATTGTAAATTTAGAATTTAATTTGAAAATAACGAATTCGTTAACATTAAGTCCTAAAATGGAAAATCCACAAACCATTGAAACTGTCCGACGGGGGCTTATGAGCCCTCTTGGATGATGGAGAGATGTAACCGTCGAGTCTGCCTCCGGGGAGTGCGTAACTCTCCGAGTTCGTGAATACTGTACTTACTGGCTGGGGTCCCGATCCGACTACGGCCACTGGTCCCGCCACGGCATAGGCCCCTCCACCGGATATTGCACCTACCCTACCGTAACTCCCACCTTGGTAGTAGGAACCCCCGACTCCTCCACAAGGATTCGAGCATGTGGGGGGAGGGGCACAGGGGGTGCAGGATTGTCCGCAACTACATCCTCCTCCTCCACCACCACCGAAAAAAAGTCCTTCAGCTTTTATAAAAAACAATAGAAGAATATTGATTTTTAGCATTTTAATAAATGAAGATTTTTCAGAAAGTAGGATTTCTGGAATTTTAGAGATGATCCGGCCGAAATCAGAGCAATCCAAATTTTTGAGTGTCAATTTCTCCGACCAGAGCGCGGAACCGTTTTTGGCTGGATTTGATTCCACGGACCTCCCTCTGGCGGTCACTTGAGTCCAAAAGGGAAAGTTAATAATTTACCCATATTTCAAAGTATTTCCAGTTTTCTGGATTCACCTTAGCAATTGTCCCAAAATGAAAGTTCGCAATTTACCTGATTTTCTGGATGCACCTTGATGGTCAATAAAGTACAAAAAAAGTTTGCAATTTACCGGATTTCCGATCACGTTCTAATTTTTTGGGCCCGCCTTGATAGTAAATTGAGTCCCAAAAAAGTTTTCAAATTGTCCAATGTCCAACTATTTTCTGATTTTTCTAATCCACCTCGATGATCCTCTGGATCCCAAACCGAAAGTTGCGATTTGTAATTCCTAACTACTAGTTTTTTGGAGTTCTTTTATGGTCACTTGAGCCTCAAAGCAAAAGTTCGGAAAACAATTATGAATTTTGCAACTTCACGGACCTTCTCCTGGTGGTCACTTGGACTTCAAAATGAAAATTTGAACTTTTTGTATTTCTATTCTTCCGATAATCATTACGATGAAAGTTCGTAACTTGCTCAATTTCCAATCAACTTCTGGTTTTCTAGATCTATTGCGTAATTTTCGCAAGCAATTTCTGGAATTGAATGAGAACGTACTCTGGCAAAGAAAAACCTGAATACGGATAAAGTCCATTTGGACTGTCTGGACAATAATTACCTGGACTTTTGTGACATTATGAAATTCATCAAAGTCAATGAAATTGAAGATTATTATAAAATTCACAAAGTTATGGAAAAATTGATTTTAGCGAAGATAAAAATATTTAGTTTAAAAAAATAAATCATTTCCAGTTAAAATTAAGAATCAAAAAAATCAATATTCTTTTTCGAGACCCTTTTTTATCAAAAAAATAATCCATCCGAGAAATCTAGGTTTTTACTTCCTTTTTCCGAAAATCCCTCTAATTCTGTTTTTATTACCCTCTTGCAAGTCATTACTGAACAAAATGACGATTATCGGTCCACATGGATCGGTCCAACGAACAACACATGGTTAATCCTCTTTCCCTCTTCCGTTTTCTGCACAAGTATTGTAGTTCCAGTCAAAGTTTCCGATACCCCAATCTCCAGGTACCCTCTTCCTCAAGTACCCTAATTTTTCAGGTCTTCAATTTGCCGAAACCCCAGTTCTTGAGATACCCTAATTGCTAGGTACTCCACCCCCTCAAGTATCCCAATCCCCCAATGTATCCTAACTCTTGAGTGCCTAATGTTAATTAGGTTTAGAAGTTGATATTTAATATACAAATAAGAATAACCCTTCTATGTTTATCTGAGATTAAAAAGGTCCAACAAAAAATGAAATTCGGGAGTTGCAATGGAAATCCGGGAGTTACAATGGAAATCCGATGAAAAAAGCATATTTTAGAAAAGTTAAACCCTACACAAAAAATTAATCTTGTAAAATTTTTCTCAAAACAAGTTTTTCTGCATAATCTTTTTGAAACAATTTTTCTGTCCTTTGACCTTTCCGAAAATCAAAGTACAATTTCCTCCGAGTGGTTCAACAAGAAGATCCGGCGATTATAGTACGAATTAGATAAAAAGAAATATTTCTAAGCATTTAAAATTTTCCTTAAATTTATCTCGACACAAATTTGAACTTAGAAACGAATTTTTTGACCTTTCGACCTTTTTCGAAATAAACTATGTCAAAGTACAATTTTTTCTTCAAGAATCTCGATAGACAAGGAAATCCGAGGATTACGGTATAAATCGGATGATGAAGACATGTCTCCGAGAGAGCTAGAACTTTAAGCTGATTTTTTTAAAGAAAGGGTGTTACTTCATGTTTAATCTTTTCTGCCATCTCTGTTATCAAAATCCTTTTCTTCTTCACTCTTAAAAATTCTAATTATTCTATTTTCCTCCAACTAAAAAATGAAGTCGAGAAATATTTTTCTATTTTTAAGTTTTTTTATTCTCTTTAATTTCTCCATGGGGATGTTACCCCTGGAAATGCTTCAAAACGAAATTTCTAAGATTTCGAAATTGGATAAAGAAACACTCTTGGAGAGATATAGATTGAAGGACCAATATCCGAATCTCGAGCTTATCCTTGAGAACTATTGCAGAAATCTTACAGTACCTTTGTCCTCGAACTGCGGTTTCGACTTGATCCAGTACTGTAACTCCCTAGATCTTATTCTCCAAAAAAATGTAACAGATTTTACCGAGACTTTCCTCAAAGGTGAGTGGTCTTTGTTGAACTCTCAAATTCAGAATTAGATCTATCCAAAATTTCTAAAATTCAGTGAAATTCCTTAAATAATCTTAATTTAATGATCCCGAAAGCTTCAAGAAGTTGTAGAAACTCGTTTTGAGACTGTATCAGTAATGTTTTTCATAAAAGTAGTATTTGGAACACTTTGTTAATTTTGTGCGAATTTTAAACTTTAAAAATTATCAATTAAAATTAATTTTCCGGAATCCAAAGAACAGGAAAGTTGATGTCGATACCATTTCGCAACAAAGTCCATTTTTATTTTTCACGATTGTAGTTTCGTTGCTACAGGATTAAAATATAGTTCACTCCATTATCTTTCAGGAGTTTTATTTTTGTTGATAGTGAAAATGAATCAAAATTTCAATTTTCAATTAATGAAAAAATAATTTTTTAATCCTTGATTAATGAAAATAAATTAAAATTTCAGTTCTCGATGCAGGAGGAAAGATCGGTCCAGGTATTCTCCGTGGACACAGTAATCACTATGGACTGTACAGCCAATGTACCGCTGCAAGTCATAAATTTAACAACCACACATTCACAGGAAATTTTGTGACGTACGTTCCCATATATCAAAACAGACAATTTTTATATATGGATTTTCAATAACAGAAATTTGCAGGCTATTTTTCACTGCTAATCTTGCCCAAGCTGATCCAGCAAGCTGTTCACCTGCAAGTCATCTCGTTATGTCCATCGATCTATGTCTCCCAGATTCTTGTGGGAAAAGTGATCTAGAGAAATTCTTCAGTATCTTGAGTTTCTCTTGTGGATTCGCGGATATCAGAGATCAAGACCGTGGGAACGTCGCCGGGACATACATCATAATCATAATCATGTGTACCTGCTTCGCCCTCGGCATCACCGCTTCAATCTATGATTACTACATTCTTCCATCACACAAAGACCGTGCCTACACTAAAAGTAAGATTTAATCCACATAATCAACATAGTTTTCATATGCAATTAATATGATTTTTACAAATGAATTTAGGTTTCCCGATGAAAGCTTGGAGAGCGTTTTCCCTATACACCAACATCGTCGAGATTTTCAACACGAAAGGAGCCAACAAACCTGGAAACATCGGTCCTCTGCATTGCATGAGATTTTTCTCGATGGTCTGGGTCATCACGGGTCACACTCTAGGGTTCTTTATGGCCTTCTCAGCAAATCCTCTGGACATCCTGGATATCACACATGACTGGGGAACACAGATTGTGACGAGTGCTTATTTCGCTGTCGACACTTTCTTCTGGCAAGGTGGATTGCTTTTGAGTTATATTTGGATTAAAAAGTACAATCAAAACAAAAAACAATCCATGTCCATGTTCAATTGGATCATGTTCTATGTCCACAGAATCGTCAGATTGTCTCCTCCGTATTACATTTTGATTGCCTTTTATACTTGGATTGTGACGAGGAAATGGAACTCTGGCATGCCAGTCTACAATCACTCCCCTATGGACAAATATTGTGACAGCAACTGGTGGATCGATTTGCTTTATCTCAACAACTTCATTAATTACGACAAACAGGTAATTTTCATTTCACCAAAAAAGTTATAATCTTTTTTAATTCTTTCAGTGTTACCTCGTCTCCTGGTATCTCTCCACAGATTTACAGATGTACCTCTTCGCTCCTTTGATCCTGGTCCCCTTCGCTTTCGGACCTCTATTCGGTGTCATTGTTTCTGTCCTGCTTTTCGCAGTCTCGACCGCTGTAAATATCTGGTCCGTCCTCTACCATCACTTCCCGCCGACAGATTACGCCAACGTGGCGATGGACCCGAAGATGACGGTCGACTACTCCTACTATACAACGTCCATCTACAATGCTCCCTGGATCAGATGTCAAGTGTACATCATAGGGTTGGTCACAGGATACTTCCTCCAAAACGTCAAGAAACTCCGAATCCCTTGGTATGTCAATCTCATCGGGTGGATAATGACTGGAGCCATGGTCTACGGCTGCATCTGGTCGTTGCAGGACTGGATCAGTGGAAAAGGCATCGAAGTAGGATACTCGGCTCTCTACTCCGCCACCTCTAAAGTCGGGTGGGGACTTGCTCTTTCTTGGATAGTTACAACATGCTACTACGGTTACGGTGGAGTCGTGAACTCCTTCATGAGTTGGTCCATCTGGGTCCCGCTTGGAAGACTCACCTACTCCGCCTACTTGATCCACATCTGTGTTGTCATCATCATGAACGGCATGAACCAACAAGGGGTCGTCTACACTAGCTTTACTCAGATGGTATGTAACTTTTTCCGCTATTTTAGTTATATTAATATCATTCAAAGAAGTCCAATTTACTTAATTTGATTTATAATATCCACTTTAATGACTTTCAAATTTCTACTATTGTAATAATTATTATCTTAACTTTTCAGTGGACCCAGTACTCCTTGCCCATCGTCGTTGTGAGTTACCTCGGAGCCATCCTTTGGTCGAGTGCCTTCGAATTCGCTTTTGGAAAACTAGAAGATGCCATAATTTCCGTGCTTCTCGGTTCGGGAAACAAACGACCCCAACAGCCCCAAGTGAAACCTGCAGAAACTAACAATCAAAATGAATCAGCTAATAATGGAGCTTTTGAAAAAGCCAGTGCTCCGGAAGAAATTCTCTCGGACTCTTTGAGGAAGAGGAACGGCATCAACGAGATACCCGTTATCGAGTCCAATTCTGTCCATACAATCAGAGTCTCCAAAAAAGACGAAGCTTGGTCTTGAAAACTGTAGTTTTATAGAAAACTTGAAAAATTCGTGTCGAAGAAATGTTGTAAAAATGTTTATTTTTGACTTTTATAACAACATAGTCGATGTATGGAAATTACGAAAACGACCCTGTTGGATTTACCCGGAAGGAATGCAATGACAAATTTTTTTAAGTACTCTGTCAGCAACACAGACCGATGAGTTTCCATATTTGTTGTTTCTCTCGATCTCACCCGTAGCTTCCCATACTCCGGAATCGAGGTTGTTCACGACGACACCCTCGATGACGGCATTCGATGGTTCTTTGCAAAGGACGGTGACACGGTAGCTGATCTCCATCCCTGTTTTCACAACTTTGTCTTTCACTTGGGGATCTTTTACTAATCTTTGAGGAGGAAGTTTGACAGAGGCGAATTGGATTTCTTTAAGTTCCAATTTTGCACAGTAATACTGTTTCTAAAAATTATTCGATTATCTTAAAGATTAGATGCAAATAGTAAACAAAAAATTGGAATTCTCTAGATCCTAACATAAGAAGTGCCATAGTTACCTATCAGTTGGGATAGTGATATACTATAAAACGAATATCTTACTTTATCTTTAATTACATTCTTTTCTTGGTTTTCTTCTGCTTCTGTTTCTTGGACACTTTTAGAATTGGTTTTTCCAGCGTTTACGAGAGCGTCATCGACGTTATCATAATCCTCGGTCAGCTTGTTGACATACTCCAGGAGGACTTCTGCAGGCTTCTGAGCCTCCGAAAGAGGGATCTGGAACTCCTCGAAACAGGGACAGTAATCCTCGGGAACATGGGCTTCTCGACAGGTCCTTTTTTGGGAAACTTTTTTGAACAAAGAAAAAGCTCTTTGAGTCGAGTTTCGATCACGGGGATCTTTTTCTTCAGAAAATTTGCCCTGAGCAATTTGAAGTAGAGTTTTGTGGAGATCGTATTGTGTAGTCATAAAGTTTGAATTCCGTTTAAGATTTCCGACGATCCAGGGATGTTCTTTTTTCAAGTTATCTGGGATTTTTATAGACAAAAACGGAAGTCGGGCTTCCAGTCTTCCGACCATCTGGAAAATTTTGTTATCTACAAGTCCCAAAAATAAAATAATATCCGTGAAAATTAAATTCATATTCATCCACATCTTGCCAAAAATGGATTTTGGATATACTTCATAAAAACTCACAGTTTCCCTGATGGAAGCATACCGATGACCGTGATCACTGAAAACAATTACGATACTTTTCTCGAGGAACTTCATGTTTCTTTGCAGAAAATCTTTCAAATCGAAATCCACAACTCCAATCGAGTTCAAGCTGTCATGACTCAGATCTTGTGTCCACCACCACACGAATTTTCTTTTTTTCTCGTATTCTTTCAAAAACTTCTCTAAATAATTCAACTGGATTTTGTGAAGTGGTATGGCGTCGTAACATCCTGTGGTACTTCTTCTGAAGGTCAGAGACCAGTAGCAGGAAATCCAGAAAGGACTAAAATGCAAAGTTTTCTTTTCTTTTTTATTTTTAGAACTTTTTACCGAAAATAGTGGTCTGTGGGAGCATGTTTGAAGCCGTTCAAGTACCCGAAATAGTTAAAGGTCGCGATGTCTGGTCTGTCTTCAGCAAAAAAAGTGACGTAATTCTCTTTCGTGAAGTGTTTCCAAATGAGATCAAAGTCGTCAAACCACAAGTTCCATTCGTCCGGTAATTCGCTCGGAAACTCCTAAAAGATCAATGTACATTAATTTATATATCAATTGATCGATATATTAACAAATGCGTATGTCAATTTATAAAGGAACAAACTTTGGTGGAGGTCCCAGACTTCCCTGCCATGATGGCCAGCCAGTTCCCGTAGGTGTTGTCCATGACTTTTACATGACTCAAGAGATCGATGAACCCGTTTTTCTCCAGGAATTTATAAGTTTCCGGAAGCTGACGAATAAAGTTGCCTCTCGACATGGAATCCAATCCGATCATGATCACACTAGGATGTTCTTCACTTTCCTCGAGAATTTCCAAACCTTTTAGGTTTCTTTTCTTCGGAATCACCGTCGACCATTGATAGACGTAACTTCCACCGATGAGAGATCCTTTTTTGTTACATTCGACTTCGACGAATTCCTGCTCCATCAGTGCTTTTCCATCTTTCAAATTCGTCCAATTTTGGTAGATGATATTTTTGTCGTCGAAACCTTCGTGTCGAGTAAAATATCTGTATTTACATTCTACTTTGTTCGTGAATTCTGGAGTTATCTTGAAAATTGTAAATGTGATTATTTTTATATAAGAAAAAAGATTTTATTACATTAATATCTTCATATATGAACTTACCCTTAAGTAATTTTCTGCATCTAGATAAGTGACATTCATGAGGAAAGGCTTGCATTTCAACGGACTGGGTTTGGAATAATATGAAAGGATCGTCGGGTCCCAGGGATTCAACTGCGGCACTTTACAAACAGTACCGGAATTCGAGAATTTGTTTAAAAGTGACTTAAAAGATTTCTATATATGAATCCATGAAGGAAATTTACCTGATAATGTAAATATTCTATTGGAATTGTTTTTTCGACAAAAAAATACCGGAATAAAAAGAAAATAAGTATGAAAATCACAGAGATCAATATAGTTTTCCTTCTCCTATTTATCCAATTAGTCAAAATTTTCTGGAAAATCCTTGGGCGAGGAGTCATCTTGATAGTTGAAGAAAAATAAGTGATTAAGAAATGAATTTTTGTTTATTTAAAATATAAAAAATAATTTTCAGTAGAAATTCAACCAGACAAGGAGCCAATTTTCCTGCTTAAAAATTAGGAAAACAAGGAAAACTATTTCGACAGTTGCAGTCAAATGACTGACCAGTCAATGAGACACGTTTTCCACACGAAACATATCAGGAGAACGAGAAAAAGCTGTCCTTGGAATTGATAGACTGTCAATAAAGCACTGCTGTTCTACAACGAATATATTTAAACCAACAGATCTCACAATTTGTAGAAAGAAAAGTGTTAGTTAAAGTACTAGATTTTCCACTGCAAGCGGTTCGGCAAGACAAGAACTTTTCAAAACTTATGAGTGGGAAAACGGTCGGTCAAGAGTCTGCTTTTTCCACACCTAGCATATCAGCAGATCGGAAGTAAACACGGCTCGCCCTCTCCTTTCCTGGCGATTCAAGCCCGACTTTCTAAAACGCTAGGTGACTGGATCCATTGGAAATGCGAAAACTGGCAACGGGCATTGTCCAAGAGACTCTGGAATTTCCAATGACGAGAAGCTCTGAAATTCTATGTAAAAACCAGAAATTATTGTTGGGACGATTTCGTAATAATTTGCTTTCCATATGTAGTCAGAATCTTTTAAAATTCAGTGAAAACGTGAAATCAAAAGTCCTGCAAGTTTTTGGAGAACTTTGGAAATGCGTGTCAAGAGAACTGGGTAGTTTAATTTTTAAAAATAATGATATTTGGAACATCTTGCCAATCTAGATGGTGTTCAAACTTTTAAAAATTATTGCAGTTCCCCAGAATCCAATATCCTCGAAGCGAAAGTCTAAATTCGCACCAAGGAAATTTCGTTGAAATCTTCATTTCCAGTTTTTGTGATAGTTAATCAATATGAGAAATCCAACTTTATACATTTTCTATCAGATTTTATGTACATCTTTGTGCAATGCAATGACTAGAAAGACGAGTGCTTGAGGAATGAATTGACTAGTCTCACCACTATTGTAGTTTTCTAGAGAAAGACGAAAGTTGAACCGGAAAAACCACCGATAATAAAAATCAAATTTTTTTAAATTCAGCCTCTGGCAGATTCCGGAGCTACTTGAATTCCGTGGAAGGGGAGGACTGGCAGTGGGATCAGTTCATCTCTATCACCTGTTTTCAGGTGAGGCAAATCATATCCAAGTTGTTTTAGAATTTTATCTTGGACCTGCAACTTCGAACAGGCCTCCAGAAGTCTCTTTTCGAGGTCGAAGAGGTGGTCATCTTTGAAATGGGGAGCCATCCGTCTTTGGCAATCCGCCAATCTGAGAGCATATTCCAAATTTGTACCGGATTTTCCTCGAGAAGTCATGATCTAAAAAAATACCATAAGAACTTGAAAAATAAATCAGAAATTTCAATTATTTCCGAAAAGGTATTGGTTTTTAAATAATTTTTTTAGAAGTTTCAATTATTTTAAAAAATTACCGTTGAGACGATTTCTTCCATCTCCGTGGGACCTGTATGATAGGGATTATCCGTCCCTTCGATGCTAATATAAACGTAGAGGGAAAATGGCTCGGATCCGTCGTCTGGATGAAATTGAACTTGTTCACAGCGATATCCAGCTCGTTCCCGGAAATTCAGATAAGCAAAAGTAGATTCTACGGCTTCATCGGGAACTTTGTACGCGAGTCCCCAAGTTTCCGAATCCTGCTCGGCGACGAGAGTGACCGTCCTTCCGGGCTTGTCCGAAGTACCTCTGTGATCCGGACTCAGTTGCCAGAATCTTCTAGCATATCCAGGGACTACTCCAGGAATAGCCTCGACGAAGGGGAAATCTGTGTACCACAAGAGGGATCCGTAGCCGAAGACGTACATTTTTAATTTTTGAAGTGGAAGAAAAAGTTCTGAAAATAGAAATAAAAATATATAAACCCGAAATTATACACCGAAAAATCCGTAAGCAAAATAAACGAAAAAATATATATACAGGTAAACATTGAAGGAAAAAAAAATATTTTGTATAAACATCATCAAATAAATAAACTATACAAGTTCAATGCCAAATGTCAAGATCCAATGAACTTTAATTCAGAGCTAATAGAGAAATGTACAATCAAGGCGAAGAAGATCCCGTTTTATACTTTTCTCTCTCTCTCTCCCTGAACCGAACCGAATCTTCCCGCCCAGACAGCCAGTGGCGAATTCGAGTGTTCTTCGCTTTTTCCGTTTTTTAAACAAAGTGCTGATGCAATAGAAAGAATTCCCCGATCAGTTCTTCCTTTAAGCTTCGAAAATAACGTGGAAAAAACGTGAATGATGCAATTTTCTACTGGATTGAATAAGGCTTCATTTCGATCTCAATGGAACCATTTATGTTAAAAAAAGAACAAAAAACTTTATATATTTATTGTCCCAGTAGATGGAAATGAACTGATAAAGAATAAATAAAAATCGGAAATGGGAATAAGACCGGAAAAAAGAGTAAGAAAAGAGGGAAAAGAAGAGGAGATTGACGTCGATGAACTGACGACACAGGAAGAGCAGGTGATCCGAGGTGTGGGATGACCTTTGATGTTTTCTTGTCTGTCAGTTATTTGACGTTGTTAGGTTCCAAATCATCTGATTTAGGATCACTAAACCAAAAATCATTTGATTCGGAACGTCTAACTTCAAAGTTCTCACGCTCACAACTTTCATATAAAATTTTCAAATTCAAAATTACTAGCTCGAAAATTTTCAAACTCGAAACCCTAGTATAAAATTTCTGAAATCAATATCTTCGAGTTCGAAATTATTGGATTTAGAGTCTTCAATCTTCATTTTCGAACAGTTCAAAAAGTAATAGAAATGGTATCCAATAAAATCCGAAAAATGGACTTTAGACGAAAGACCAAAAGAAAAACAATGACCGGTTTTGAAAAACGACAAAGATCATTTTCATTTTTAAAAGTTTTAAAAACTTAATTGTTAACACTTTCGAAATTAATAATTAACTAAATTTTAACTTTTTTTCCTTTTCGAAATATGTTTGTAAGTGTTTTCTACAAAAATGAAAAGTTATAAAATTATTTTTTTAAGAAAAGTAATAACGAATTTTGCAATATATTTTTTTTCAAAAAATAAAAAATCCATAGTACTATTTTTATAGGAAATTTTATAAAATATTTTTTTGAGAGAAACTTTGTAAACTAGTTCTTTTACGAAAACGAACAACAAACGTTTAGCCATTCGTAGTGTTTTTTACGAAAAGGGAAGAAAAAATAGTGGACATCACAAGGGCAAAGCCGACGGCGTGGTCCGCTGCCAGACTTCCCTCATGGCTGTCGTTTTTCGACTACTCCCACTATATAGCCAAGCAGTCACATGAAACACACGAAAATCTATTTTAGAAGCTCGATATTATAGTAGTATAAAGAACTAAAAACAATAGTACTGCACATATTTTTTATTTGAAACCTCTTTTTGGAAATTTTTATCAGAATGTTTGTTTCAGGGGTACATATCACATTTTTCGATATGAGTATTTTTATCAGACGTTTCTTTTCGAGAGCATTTATCAAAGTTTTTCTCGAGCGTGCTAAATTATTGGAAGATTTTCATTGTGATTGACAGTTGTACTGAAATCAAAATATAAAAAGATCAAATAAATTTTTTTTAGAGGTCCGAGTCTCACACTGGATCGGAAAAGTATTCCAGGTAGCATTTTTATAAAAATCAAAAACAAATCTCTACGAAATTTTCTCGAAAAGAATTTCCCAAACTCCTAGAATCCTCGGTTTTTGATCATTCTAAGTCTCACTTGAATTCTAGAAAATTCCATGAACACAAAACTCCAAAAAAACGAGATAGTCCAAGAACAAAGAACAGTTTCGTCAACTCATCCATCGACGATCCACTCGAAAAACCTTACTTAAGGGCTTCGTTGACGAAATACGGGATTCCCCTGTTTTATTTCGGTTGAAAATTTTTGCAAACATGCTGCTTCCATATTTTTTCACTATACGATTAAATTTTTTTCTTGAACAAGCTAAAATACATCACGAGACAAAAGAGGCGGTTCCAGAGTAGCCAGCTCTTTCTTTAAAAAATTAACTGCAGTTTCAAAAAAAGTAAAATTCATAGGAAAAACATGTGGACCGCAGACTATACAAATAAATTTATACATATACATATTAAAAAATAAAATTGGTTACAATCTTAAAAAAAGTAAAAATCAAAAATGTGGATCGTGTAAAATCCAAGTAATTTTTATACAAAAATCAGCTGTCATTTAAAAAAGTAAAATGCATGAGAAAAACATGTGTACCATTTAAAATTAATATGGAGTGATTTTCGTACGTTTTTAAAAAAGACTAACTCTATTTCCTAAAAAACTTGGACTCAGTAAAGTATATAAATTAGTTTAAATTTATGAGAAGTACATCCGACGTGTTTAAAAAAATCAATCTCCTAAACAAAACCCCACATTTTTAAAAACTAAAAAAATCTAAAGAGTTAAAGAATTAGAATTTATTTAAAAAGTACATTCACAATATATCTAATCATAAGCTCTATATATTTCCAAAAAACAAAACCGATTAATCCTTGGATGGCATGGCCCTCAATCTCTCGAAAGCTCCTTTTTCCAATTTTTCTCTGTCTTCTGGATGGGCAATTTTGATCAACTCATAAGCTCTGGATCTCAGTGGCTTTCCGAAGAGATCTGCGATTCCGAACTCCGTCACGACGTAGCGCACATGGGCCCTTGTTGCTACTACACCTGCTCCCTGAAAAAACACATGAAAATCAAAATAGAAATATTTATGAAATTAAGATAGTTAGAATTCAAGTTATTTTTTGAAAAAACCAACCTCTTTGATATACGGAACTATTTTGGTCTCTCCTTTGTTAGTCCTCGATGTCAGAGCCAAGATGGCTTTTCCTTTTCCATCGGCGGACTGAGCAGCAGCATTGATGAAATCCACTTGGCCTCCGAATCCAGAATAAAAGCTTTTCCCAATGGTATCAGAAACAACTTGGCCCGTGATATCAACTTCGATCGCAGCGTTGATCGCCGTCATCCGAGATTGAGCCACGATTATGTTGTAGTTGTTCGTGTAGGCAGAACTCGCAAACACTAAAAGATTTTAAAAATAAACATTAATGTTTCTCAAACAAAAAACTCACCAAAAAGAGGATTATTGTCACACAACTCATAGAATTCTCGGGTTCCGAATGCGAATGACGTCACGATTTTTCCTTGGTCGATGGATTTCCTGCTGTTGGTGATGACGTTTCTCTCGATCAAGTCCACAATGCCAGAAGATATCATTTCAGAGTGAATTCCGAGTTCTTTGTGGTTTTTCAACAAGGATAACACCGTATCCGGAACCGATCCGATTCCCATCTGGAGAGTGGCGTAATCATCGACCAAGTTTTCTGCAATATGTTTCGAAATCGCTTCCTCCTCCAGAGTAGGAACAGATTTCGGAAGTTCAGGTATAGGGATATCTGATTTGCAAAGAGCTTCGAATTGAGAAATGTGAATCAAAGAATCTCCAAAAGTCTTCGGTTGGGTCGGATTTACAGCGGCAATTATTTTCTTGGCATTTCTCACAGCAGCACTACTGCAATCGACGTTCGTTCCGAGACTACAGTATCCATGCTCATCAGGAGGGGATACTGTCATCAGAGCCACATCGACAGGGATTATTTTTTCGTCATAAAGTTTGATTGTATCTTGGAGAAAAACAGGAGTATAGTCTGCATAGCCAGCATTCACAGCTTTCCTCATGTTTCCGGAGATAAACAAGCAATTCGACCTGATCCTCGCTAAATTTCAAAATCATTTTAAAGGTTAATTTGAATATTAGTAGACAAATTGCTTTTAAAACTACTTTAAAAAAGAGTTCACAAGTATGTTCATGGAAAACCTACAGCTATACTTAGGATCTGTCCATGGGATATCTCCGCAGAGAATAATGTGACTTGTCTTGATCCCTTTCAGATCTTTGGACTCTGTGTGACGACAGAGAGCGTTCACCAGATCCGTGGGGGTAGCAGGAGCGCTGTGGATGTAGATATTGTCATCTGGAACAGATTTACACTTAACATCATGTTATCATAAAATCAAAAACAAGATTTCACAGAATTTTCTCGACACAAATTCCTCAAAGTTTAAAATTTTTTCCCGGAATTCAATTTTATTGAAATTTACAGAAAACTTACTGGATTTCACGATTGAAACTGCTTCGTCGGCGGAAACGTACTTTGGTGTCTTCCCGGGGACAGGGTATGTGAGAGTTCGGCACTGGACTCCCTGTCTGATTCCCGTATACCGTCTGATATGTACCAATCTCTCGGGTTTGAAAATTTCGAAAAGCTTCATCTAAAATTAATCGATATAAAAAGTAAAAGAAATAAGACAAAAAAAACAAAAATTTCAAAGGAAATTCACGTGAAAAAAGGACATCCAAAGGAATTGATTGGACAAAAACAAAAGGTCGAGATTGATTTTCTAGCGATAGAAAAGTGGACGAATGAAAATCCTCGGTAAACTGATAAATGGGTTATCGAAAGATCGAATTCTTTGATCTTTGAGTGGGTATCGAAATAAGAAGTTCTAAATTTAAAAACTGCAAATTTATAAAATAAATCACAACTGTTAAACATAAAAAGTTATAATCAATGAATTTTGAGATAAGATAAATATATTAAAATACTAAAATGAGAATAAATTTTATACAAAAATATAAAAATCGAACCTACAAAGACAGAAGATCAGTCTTAATTAAGTTGATCGAATGTCCAATTAGGAAACTGAACCTGACAAAAAATGATAAAACTAGAAATAAAAAAGTTTATATATAAGAAAACTGGAAAAAAATTCCAAATTAAAACGCTGTTTCAAACTGAATTTTTTTGTTTAGTTTTCGGCTCTGAAAATCGAAATTTCCCCTTCAATCGATCAGAACCCCTTCCTGAATTCAAAAAATAAAACATAACGTCAAAAAATTAAATTGAGCATAAAAATTGGAAACTTTTTAGTATTTACGATTTTCCATTTTTGGAAATCCAGAGCGAAGTGTGCCAGACAAGTCTCTTTTTGCCAACAGTTTTGTCCATAACCTTTTCGAGCTGACAGAAAACCATGTTTCCCTTTCCTCCGTCAATCGAATCTGTCCCTGCACTTTTGTTGACCTGTTTCGCGACCATCCGAACCATTCCTATTCTAAGGAACCTAAAAGGGCACCTTTACTGGAAATTATTTCATCCAAGATCTGGCAGAAAAGAATGTTTCTCTTTGTTTACTCGATCAAATTGGTCCCTGCATCTTCTATTGACCTTCTTTGCGGCCAATCAAATGCTCTCGCTCAATATTGTGTTTTTATATTGACTGATTTGGTTGATCTTTGTAGTCTAGTTCAGCATTCGTTTGCAGTTTTCCTTTCTAATTTATCTCTACTTAATTCCTTTATTCATATGTTAGTTTCATTTACATAATCTACAGAACGAATTGTCTCTTATTTATCTGTACTTTTATTTTCGTGTTCATATATCAATTCATTTAAGCTTAGAAAATAGATTATTTTCTTGATTTTTGGATTTTCCTGTTTTATTTCCGTGTTTATATCTGAAGCTCATCTAAATTTTCCAGAGGATGGACTCCGTTCAAGCCGAGAGATTCATTCCTCTCGTAATCTCCATCATCTTCTATTCTTCAGTTTTCCTGCTATCAGAACTCTCGAGAAAACTCGTGGACTATGTTTTCAAGCCAGAGGGGTTGTGGTACACCTTCCTCATGGAACTCATAGCCACGATCTGTATGGCGACTTGTGTCTACGAGAATGGGGTCATTTTGAGACATTACGGAGTTTACGGCTTTTTCTTCGTCGTGATTGGTTTGCTGATCACAGGAAGCCTCGTTAACAGAGGAGCCTTGGTGACTCCCTTACCTGCGATTGAACTGGCTTGGAAGGGAGCAATTTCGTAAGTATTGACACATACATATTATAATTAAAACCACTTTGATATATGAAAATCCATTTAGGAACGAGAAATTGATCGCTTTGTTGACTGCCGAATCTCTTGGAGGATATTCTGCCTTCCGAGTTGCTCGTTCCCTCTGGTACTACTCGATGAATCTGGCTAGTGACCATTTATATTTCTATGAACAACTTCCATGCACCTTGGCGTACAAAATTCCATTCTTGGGTGTAATGCTTTATGAATTTTGTGGTTGTTTTTTTATCAGATTTATTTCCCCAAGACTGCCCACAAAGTACCGTGGTTATCTTGTTCCTACATTGGTGTCATTCCTTCTCAGTGTCGGTAAGTCGTTAATACTAATGCATATGCTACTATTAATACCAAATTTTATGTTAACATTCCTATTAGTATCATTATCAATTTGATCTTATACAAACCTTTATTTAGCCTTCGTCTACGTCGGTGTCCCAGCTCTGAATCCAGTCACGGTGTCGGCCAGGATGATGAACTGTCCCGGCTTGGACACTCAGTGGTTCATCTTGACGTACTGGATCGTCCCCATCCTGGGATGGATGTCTGCGGTGAGATTCGATCCGGTTCCGAGCATCCAACCTCTGAAAGAGAAAAAGCCAAGAAAATACGGTTACAGTAAGAAGAATAAGGATGAATAATATTCTTCCGAGGATAAAACTTTCTTCAAAGAAAATAGATATCAGTTTTTGATTCCATTTAATAAATCTATCTTTAATAAATTTGTGAATAGCTAAAGTAATCCTTTACTTTTTTAATATTTTTTTGAGAGAAATTTTATTATTTTAAAATTTGAAGATGGGATCGGCAGATGAGAGGATTGGAAATGTGAAATTCGAAGATATAAGTTCGTCTCCTTATTTGAAGCCGATTCGGATGCACTTTGATAGGGTTCGATTTTGTTTAATACTTATATATATTCACGTATCTGTAGTTATACATGTGTCTAAACAGATCTATATAACTAAATATAATAAATGATTTCAGCAATCTCGAAAGCTCTTCTGGGATCTGGCCATCGAGAAAGACTCTGTCACCTGTATCATTTTCCATAAAGCCAAGGATTCTCTTCTTTTTGTGAAGCAATTTCGACCCCCTGTTTTTATAAGAAAAGTCAGAGGATTACCGGAAAATGAAGGGAAAAAAGTGGAGGATATTAAATTTGAAAACTATCCCTTAAATATTGGAGAAACTATAGAACTTTGTGCTGGACTCATGGATAAGCCGAATCTTGGACCTTTGGAAACTGTTCAAGAAGAAATCTTGGAAGAATGCGGATACAAAGTTGAGAAAGAAAAAATCAAATTTATTAGGAAAAATATTTCGAATGTTTCTATTTCGGGATCTTTTTCGCATTTATTTTATACAGCAGTCGACGAGTCGGAAAAAGTTAGCGAAGGAGGAGGAAATGCCTTTGAAGGAGAATTCATTCAAAAGGTTTTTCTTACAATAGAAGAAACGAGGGAGTATGTAAAAAAAGAGGAAACATTTTCTCCTCCGGGATTCCTATATGCCGTGAACTGGTTCCTGGATCTTTATGATAAAGGTGAACTTCCAGAGCTTTGAATAAAGATTTTTATGCAAGGAAGAATAGGATTCATTTGGGTTAGAAGACTGTAATTTCATATTGTATTTAATTATATGTATATATTTATTTGTTTATAAATAATTAAAAAAGAGAACCCAGACTCTAAATTGGAACTATCAATCAAGAAACTTCCATCATTCGCCATGTAATTTAGTTAAATAAACTGAACATCTTTCTCTGTTCCTATCACCGTAATCATCTGGTAATAGAATCCATCCTATTTTGTACCGTCTGAAGATCATAATGGAGTTTTTGGAGTTGTTCAAAGTTCAGTTTAGTGAACTTTTTCCCATCAGAAGTGTCGATGGCGATCATGGCTTTCACTTCGCGTTTCTTTGGCTCAAAAGTGCTGAAAATAACACTGTTTTAGGAAATATAAAATAAGTCTTAAAGAAATTATCTTGAATTTTTAGTCTCTAAAAACCGAAAATTCAAATATCTTCAAAAATATTAGTTTTATGAGATAAATAAAGAAAAACAAACTTGGCTCTTTCGATGGCGATTCCCCAGTTGAGTTCCTTGAACTCGGGGACTCCGGAACAAGATCTCGACCTCAGTCTGGACAACGTTGCCTCTCCATTCGATGTCCAGAATTGGACTAAAGAATCTATACATCCTTGGTTGAATTCCAATCCTTCAAGTTCATTTTGGAAATCTCCTGGTTTCATCGCATGAAAAACGACTTGTTTCCATAACGAAATAAGAGTTTTTACCTAAAAACTTCAGATAAATTATATATAAATAAACTTTTATATAAAAACTGAACAAATTATAAATACTAAGTCTTTATTTGGAATTTTTCGATAAATTACACATATCAAGAAATATACTTACAGCCAAAGTGAATTCGGCGTTAGAAAGATTCGATTCGTTTGAAATCGACGGATCTTTTTCTAAAGCCGAAGGAATCTTTGTCGATGGGAGATTTGAAAGAATTGATTCTGAGATTTTTATTAGTTTCGAAGCAGGAATCTGCTGGATCAACTGGATTCCACGTTTGGAACCCGGAGAAAGAGAAAATGCCGACATTTGAAGATCAATTGAAGCAGAAATACAAATTAGAACCAAGATGAAAACAGAAGAATATAAATTAGAGTAAAAAGATAAGGCAGAATAGAGCAGAAAATTGAACGATATAAAACATTGAGAAAAGGCAAACCAAGCGATATAAACAGAAAAGGGAACAAGTCGCCAAGCACTTTCAAAGAATTTCAGGAAAAACTTCATTGATAAAATCCAACTTTAAATGAGTCTAAAACGTGGAAATAACCCATAATTCTTCATTGTTATTCAATCTTCGTCTTCAGCGGGTGGTTTGAATTCAGCTGCTGAAATAAAGAGCAATATTCATATATAGAAAAGTCCAAAAACAACCTTTCTTTTCGTAAATGTCCGGATACTTGTTGGCGAGAATCTGCTTCATGTTCCTGAGCTTTCTGAATATCACATCGAGGTCGTTTTTAGCCTCCATTATGAAATCTTTGTGAGCCGCGAACTCCGTTTTTGCTTTCTCTAACCTTTTCTCGCTCAAAGAAACACAATTAAACAGCATTTCATTGGTTTTTTCGAATCGTTCTAACCTGAAAATAATCACTTATATATGGTGTTTTGGAAATGTATTCATACGATCTCTTTTGGATTTTTATGACGTCGTTTATGTTGTCTTCGTCCACTTGGCTCAACAAAGAATCCACGAAGTTTTCTTCTCTTACAGGAGATCCACCATCGGAACTGGTCTTGGATAAGTCTCTTTCCATCTTCGACATTATTGAAGAGAAAAATAGAGAAATTAATGGGAAAATAAAAATAAATAAATTTAAAAACAAAAATAAAAAATCGAAGTTGAAGGGAAAATTTACGAAGTGCGCTATGAATGCACGTTGCAAGCGGAACTCGGTGATTTCCGTTTTTCACTGAAAAATCAGTATCTTTTTAAATTCATATATGTTTTAATTTTTTTGCTATCTTTCACTTTAAACCAATTCCTAGCAGCTTGATCTCTGATTTTGCGTGGTTTTGTCAGAAAAAATTATATCATATAAGAAATTTTAGAACTCGTTTGTTCTCGGACTTGTCTTCGATCGATTGTTCTCGGCCTGGTTTTATGGTCGTGGAACGTTCTGCCTTCTACCACATCCGCAAGCAAGCTGCCATCTGGATTTATCCGGCGATTGCTGGCACTTTGATTTTTCTCGACTGGAATCACACACGTGAGTGGAAGTCCGGGAAAAAAGTATCCGTTCTCGACGAAATCATCGGTTCTAAACGCACAATCGGTGTTCCTCCAAAGGTTAGTTGCTATAACGTGTGTTTGATATGTGAGCGTGGGTTTCAGCAGTAAATATGGGAACTTTCACCCTCAGCTACTACGCTAGCAAAGGCTGGGCCCGCAGACGCCAGTTCCTCTTCGTTCCGTTTGTTATGTACTTTGGTGAGTGAAGATTTTTCTCCTTATAAAGGATGAGATTATTTACCACAAGATTTTCGAAACTCCTACTGCAAAAGGTGGAAATATTCGTTGTAAAATTCCTGAGTTTTCGAAAATTGTTTCAACACGAATGCTCGAAATTCAGTAAGATAATCGAATTGATTGATTGGTAATTTCAGGCTACTGCTGGGATGAGGCCGGTCGTTACAAACGCGAAATGATGAAGGGACAAAGTCGGATGTTTGCAGATCGGATTCAAAACATCCCGAAATACGCTGATCCGTGGAATTATTAGGTTTTTTACATGTCGTTTTAAAGGAGGATAAAAATTTAGCCTTATTACTTGACAAACTTGCAAAAAAGATGAAAAGTTATTATGTATTTCTAAAGTAGCGGTTTTGGATCGAATTTTTAATAGAATTCCCTCCCAGTAGATTGTGTCTTGCTTCATCTCATTGGTCTAAGAGGATTTTAAATTACTTTTTTATTTTGAATATTTGTTTGTTCAAAGAAAGACGTAATCAAGAAGGCCCCCGTCAGTTGATCAAAAGTCCGAGACCTGCAGTTATCGTTTTCGTCGAGCCATTCATCGATGCCGAAAGTAACAGCCTCAGGGGTACTGTAGGGGCCACTATTCTCTCAAAGTTCATGACTAGGGACTTCTGGGAGTCGATGGAGAGGGAGACGTCTGCTTCCCATTCTGGAATTTGTTTTTTTAAGGCGATCGAGGCGAAGTTGCCTGAGGCAGTGAAGAACTTCTGCTCAATCCCGAGGCTCAAAAGTTGGTCAATTTGGAAAAAAAGTGAATTATGCATCCCCGAAGTCCCGATGACTGTGGAAAGTGTGAACCTGGGGTCTATGTATCTTCCGGCAACATCGAAGTCTAAACATCCATTTTTAATGGTCTGATAGAATAAGTGGGTTGAGAAACTCACGAAAAGGCCCGTCGATGTTGTTGATCGATTTCGAAATTTGAATCCCGAAGTCGATTCTTTCATCATGTTTTTGGAGAAAATGGAATTTGAGTTTATCCGCCAACTCAACCCCGAAAGTCGAAATCGGACTTCTTCCTTCAAATCCCAAGTGAAGTTCGTCTGGATTATCCTCAGATTCTTTCGGGTTTCCGATAAATCTGAATTTCGCTGTAGGGAAAAATTGGTAGTCGATACAAGCACCGAAAGCGAGAACGTTATCTTGACGAATATGTCTCCTCAGGATCTAAAAACCATATTACAAAATCCAAGGATTTCTCTTAACACGGGTTTTCCATTCTAGACAAAAATTACCTCGAAATAAGATCTTTGTCCGACTCCGACCCCGAGCATGAGCCCGTTGAAGAGCCTCGGATGGACTCTTCTGGCCTTCAGATGGAGATCCAAGAAGGATCCAGGGTTGTTTTCAAAGTTGTTGTCGAATTCGTATTCTTGCTCAGGATCCATTTCTCAAGTTTCAAACAACAGTCGCCAACGCGTTGATTTCAACTTAATCCGCGACTTTCTCCGAGGACCGGATCGATAGAGTACTTTTCGATAATGTTTACGCCACAACAATATTTTTAGAATAATATATTAATGCCAAAATAAAGTACTTTCTAGATTTTGATTGATGAGGTACTTTTTGGCAATAGATTTATCTCGGAATAAAGCACTTCTTCACTGGAAGCAAAAATATGAAATAACAACCTTAGCCACAAAAGGTGCGACGCCTCGGAATTTTCCCCAAGGACTTGATCGATGGGAATGTTTCCAAGAATGGACTTATTTGACTATGAAATACTTCTTTAGTAGTATAAATATAGAAAACTATAAATATATAGTTTTGTCCTTGAATATTGGTCGATTTCCCCAGAAAATCAGTTGGATTCGGCTCTAAATTCTGCTCGTTATTAAAATTAATAAATTCTCCGGTTTCAAACAATTTCACGACAAAACTTTCTCGGCTATTTTCAACACGAACTTTCATTTTTTTGTTGTAAAAAGCCTCCATGACGGAAAATCAAAATTTCTGGATTATTTTCAAGGTTAAATTCCACTCCCCCTTCGACATAAAATTTTTTATCATTTCAAAAAACTCCACGACACAGTCAAAACCTTGCTTGTTCTTTAGTATGAACAAATTTTTTATCACGTAAAAAAACTCCGCGATGAAAATCAATCTCGATAATTAGTTTCAACATTAAATCTCACTTGTTGAATATCGACAAGTTTGTTCTATTTTCAAGGGATTTCTCAAAGAAAATTAAAACTTCTCAATAATTTTCTATTCTAAGTCCCACTCATTCTTAAATAAAAACAAGTTTCTTATTGTTCTAAAAACTTCTCGATCATTTTTAACACTAAATCCCACTTGTTTTCAATAACAAGTTCGCTATGATTTTCAAAAAATTCCGAAACATGAGTTGCATTTTTCGATGATTTTCGAGACTAAATCCCACTCGCTTTAAGTGTGAACAAAGTTTTTTATCATTTCAGAAAACTTCACTCGATTTTAAATGTAAAGTTCCTTGTTCTTCGACAAATTCCACAACGAAAATCCAACTCATTTAAAATTTTATTTAGAACTAAACTTATCCATTCCAGAATATTGATGAATCGGTTGTTTTCAAAAAATCATGAGAGCCTATTTTAAATCTTATGAAGACAAATATTGAGATTTCTCGGTCAAAGAAAGACATTCAAATTCTTCTTTTTCGAAGCTTGAGAGAAGTCAGATTTTCCAAGGTCTAAAATACAGTCAACATTTTTTTTCGAGGTTTAGAAAAAGTTAAAAAGATTTTTATCTTGAAAAAGTCGAAAATTTTTCTCGAGGTTCGAGGGCAAATTGAATTGCTACCTGAGCTTCATTCCAATCAGCCAGACTTTGTTTATTCTTTGTTCAAAAAGCAAAAAAAATAAAAAAAATCAATTACACGAATACATTTGGAGAACATGATTAATGTCCTTCTGAACGGACCTAGGAGTGACTATTGATCGAAGAAAAACGAATAGACATAAATAAAGGCAACATAAAAGGTGACAACTCTCAAAAAAGGTGTAGGTCCCGGTCTGGCGATGGGAACACAGAGCTCCTGATCGAATTTAACGGGAAACACAGTATCCCAAGGTTTTGGCCCTCATAGTGCTATCTGGAGCAGCTGCGAGGAATTTGACCCTTGGTGGGAACGGAACCAGGAGTACTTGAGCGAGAGGTCGATCCCTCGGCCACTACACCATGAAAAAGTCGGAGGGTACTCAGAATTTCATATATCAAACGGGTGATTCTCGTTGTTCTAACTTCGGAATAATAGCAATCTACTATTATACAATAGAATTTTAAAAAGC
>VOSG01000016.1:10399-70298 GCA_009761265.1 Halicephalobus sp. NKZ332 | reverse complement strand
TGACTTCAGCATCCTGTGAATTCTTAATTTCGGGATCTGGAGAATCCTTGGCTTCGGAATCTGGAGGATTCTTGACTTCAGAGTCCTTAACTTCTGAATCCTTGACACCAGAATCTTCAGATTCGGCTTCTGAATCCTTAGAATGTTCCTTTTTGGTTTCGTTGCTTTTCATGTTTATGGATTTCATTTCTCTTTTTTCTTTCGAAATAACTCTGTCCACTAAGTTATTAACAATTCTTTCAATGACTTTTTCATCTTGATTTCGATTATCTTTTCTCGCTCCATATTGACCTGTAAATTAAATAATATCACTTTCAAATAAACTTTTTTCAATAAGCAAGACAATGGAAAAAGTTTTTCGGAGGTCAAACCCCAGCAGGTGCTCGAGAGACCTCTTAGAGAAAAAAGAAAAAGTGGAATAGACAAGGAGAGAATGGTATTGAAACGGTAGATATAGCAATAGAAATGAAAAACGGGCAGAACCAAGAAGCCAAGTTTGTTTGCTAATTTTTTTGGAGAAGCTTCGAGTGCCAAACATAGGAATTGGCGCCTATTTCAAGGGTCTGTTTCGAAAAAGAAAATAGAGACCAAAAGAAAGCTTGGAAAATTTAAAACTAAAAAGAATTAAAAATTTAAAAACAACAAACCTTGACGAGGGTTCGGGTTCTGAAAAAAATCATTATTACAAAAATCGAAAACAACAAAACTCACTTTCGGGAAATCACGAGTCCTCGAGGTCTTCTGGAACTGATGGTGTTGCTTCTTGTCGAATTCAGAAGACGCTCCACTTTGCGAATACTTTTTCTGAGGTCGTCTTTGGAATTCTGTAGTTGAATGGAAGTTTCTGTTTCCATCTCTTCCGTGGTTTCTCTGTTCGTACGAATTCTCGCTGAAGTTCCTCGTGTTCGATCTTGGGAATTCGTTCTGGTTCTGAAAAAGCTGAATTCACTCCAAAACTACATCATTTCCCATGTCCGGATTTGAAAGTGGATTTCAATTTCACAACATGAACCTAGTGATTGCAACTTCTCACTCACCTTGCCGTTGTTCATGTTCACCTTGGAAGTGTCGTTCTGGTTCTAGAATTTTGATTTTAAATAAACCTTAACAATTTCCCAGAAGCCCGTTTCAAACTCACTCTGTCGTTTCTTCTTCCTCCGACCTTCTTCCCTTTGCTCGCCTTTTCTGCATCTCCTCGATCGTCATGGAAGTACCCAGGGTTCTTCGTGCCAGGAGGAGGTCTAGGGGGCCTTTGTGCCCGGCCTCTGTGGTTCTCGGCCTCACTTGTGAAGTAAGCATGATCACGGTCCCCAAGGTCCGGGACATTCGTTTTCCAGTCGTCCACCGAAGTCTTTCCCTTGTCCCACTCCCGGTCCCACTTATCCGCCTTCTTCGGGGGGTTTTTCTGGTTCTTCTTCTGTACATTCGGGGATTCTCGGGAGTCCTTGGATTCCGTCGGCTTGCTCGGTCGACTTGCAATGGATCGAAGAGCTCCACTCTGCTTCGCCTCTTCCGTAGCAATCTGGAATGCTCACAACTAACTTTCGAATACACCAGCACTTTTGGAGGGACAAGTTGCGGAACAGGAAAAAGCGACAAGATTACTACGCGTTTGCCCGGAGCACATAAAAGCTCTCCACTTCCGACTCGCCCTGCGGTCGCGTGGTGTAGGGGTTATCACATCAGTCTAACACACTGAAGGTCGGTGGTTCGATTCCGCCCGCGATCAGCTAACTTTTTTCGACTTTTCGGAACGATATTTTCGAAAACAACTATATTTTTTTTTATTTCGTCAAAATTAACTCACCCTGTGCTGCTCCTCGATTATCTCATTCTTACGACGGATCTCCTCAATCTTGCGGTCCAATTCGGCCTCCCGTTCAGCAGATCTGAGCTTTCTGACTTCCATTACCAAGTTCCCTAAAATCCCAATCTCAGAAGTACTAATTCCTATTTTTCAAAGGATCGATTTCAGCGTAAAAATAAAACGGCGAAAACAAAAGCTAGTTCTAACAAGCCCCGTTTAAAGGGAACTCCTCTCTATTAAACAGCTCAGATCGATCGAACATCAATAAAACTAAAGAAATTCAAAAATAAACTTTCGGCTCTACCAAGTTACAGAAATGCCGTCAACCACTTTTTAATTATTACAAATTTCCTCAACAATCACTCAATAAAGCTAAAAAATAAAACGAACAGGGAAACACTAAAAATCCGTACAAAAATCATTCACCTCGTCGTGTTCGCGTGGACGCACAATTGCTGTCCGTCAACTTTAGATTTAAAAAAGGTTCTCTCTAAAATCAGTCAACACAAACAAAAATCAATTATCTGCAAAAATTTAAATTCTAGTTATTATTACGAACAACTTCCAGACCAGTATTGATCCATTCCAACCAGTATTCTAATTGCTCCTCGTTTTCGACTCCAATAAGGTAACGCTTGTGTTCGCATAATTCACATCCTCGGGGAAACGAAAGAACGTCGAGATAAAAAGCAAATCTCGGCTCATCTTTGATTTGCGCTAGTTCCCTTTCAACTTTCTTGTTACAAATAGTGGACAAATCGATGACAAATGTCGGTTCCTCATGCGGATCATCCTTGTGATGAGCGTCGTAAAACTTAATAACACCATTGACCATCTTAACCCAGAATAAGGTATTTCCCGTTCCACAGATAAAGGTCTAAACAATCAATACATATCAATCATCGCATAACTCCAACTCACCCAGTAGCCAGAATGGACAACGTAGAGCTCAGGAGGCAAGGGAGTGCATTCGCAGGTGATCGAAATTATTCCATCCAGGGGATATTCATTGTCGTGAAGGAAGAACCCTCTCTTTCCTCCAATACCTGCGTTGTTCCTCGTGATAAACATGTGTCCTATAGGCTTGAATCCACTTGCTTGTTTCTCAATTTCTTCCGGAAGCAACGGACTTGAACATTTCCCGAAAAAGTTCAAAGCCTTCTTCGCTATTTCCTTTCCGGCAGAAGTCGGTTGGCGGTCAGACAGGTTCATTGCGAAGACTTCAACACGGATCTGGAAGTTCAACGGCAATTCCACAAAGTTCATATCTTCGTTGAATTGTAGATGATGTTTCCGCAATGCCCAGTTTTCAGGAACAGTCATGACTTCCGTAGCCATAACCCTATCATGGGAAGAGACAACCACCATAAAGGCATATTGAGCGTCTACAACAGCAAGACTACAGAAAGTACAAATACGAAAACAAACCATTCTTTCTCGTTCTAAGAATATAAGCCCCCAGGAGATTGATCGTGATTTCCTTGATAGAAACACGAGAAAGAACATACTTGGAAACAGGAGGAGGTCCGATGCTCATCCTATGATAGGTATTTATACGGGAAAGAAGATCCTTGTACATCGCCAAACGACAGGTAGAAACAAGCAACAGTGCATGGGCACAGACTTCGTTTCTAGTGTAGCGGGATCCTGCTTGCTTCCTCGTCGCAAGAACTATCTTCTGGGCTTCTCGGCATCGCTTAGTTTCGGAAAAGACTTTCCCAGACAAGTACTAAACGAATCAGGATACAGAGCACTCCACCAAACACGACTTACCGTGATGCAGCGATGATATTCTTCGTTTTCGATGTATTCGTGAGTAACCTCGTAGGACAAAATTGACTCGTAAAAGTCAACTGCTCCGTTGCCTCCTCCGCCTTTGCTGATAGACGGGGATGGGGTCGAAGAGGCAACTGGCTCATAGAACGCCTTGTTAAATCCATCTGTACAAAGTTTCTCTCGAGAAGTGTTAGACAATCGATAAGCTTGAGCAGAAAACGGAACTCTTCGTTGAGCACTCACCCGGATCGCGCTGGTCGGTGTCGGAAGGGATGCCAATGTCGAGGTGTACTTGGAGTAAGTACCACGACCAGACCCATTAGGCTGAAATATCGTCAATGAATCTATCACACCGTCATAAAACAGGTAGGAACTCCTATGAAATATTCTCGAAACTACTCGTTTATATGGGTTTAAAAGGTTCCAAGGTTATTCACTAGAATCTAGGAAACATAATTAAGAGTCGCCGAAGAGCGAGATATGGTGCTCATTTGGAAGTCTAGGAAAGATAAAAACGAACCGATGGAGAACGCCATTGAATATTCCCGTTCGATTCGAAGAATCCCGTGGAAGATCTCAGATTCTTCGCGTACTTCGAATTCGGTGTTTCATAGATTTCCTCAACAGTCCCGATAGACAAATTATTCTTCGAGAATTGAGGCGTCAGGTTGGAGATCGGCGCCAAGTTCGAGGTAGCTTTTGACCTTTTGGGGGTTTCCCACAGAGAAGGCACGTCCTTCTTCTTATGATTTCGCATTTCTTCATCCATTAACGTTACACTGCTAAACATACTAAGACCAGACAACGGACGTTCCTGGAAACAATGCATTAATATATGGAAAAAAACAAAACTCACAACATGACCAAAACTAAAAGCATTGTCCACCAGGTGATCTAGATCATGAGAACCTCTATGACCAGGAGTAAGTTGAGGAGGAGAAGGTAAATCCATAGACTTATCCGACATTGAAGAAATCAAAAAAGCAGAAAATCAACCGAAAATTCGCAATTCTAATTTCGGTCTAATTCATTAAAAAACCGCTTCTCTCGCTCACTTCAGGCTTTCGTGTCGAGAGTGCCGTTTTGCCGCGTACCGTATCCAGCCATAAGCAGTCAATTCCTATTCGAACTCCTCAAAACCGTTTTCCTCCTCCGTCTTTTCGTATCGAAACGTTTCAATTCGAGCCCTTTCAAAACTTGTTTTCCTCACAATCTCCAAGTTTTTATGTCGAAATTCCCGCTTTATTATACCATACCCAGCAATTAACTTCCTCATTCAAAAAAGAAACTTTATTCCACAAAAAGTGTAAAAATCCGATACAACATGAAATAAATAACTGTAGTCATGTTTCTACTACATCACAACGGACAATTTTTCCGACGAGCTCAGTTCCCTGTAAAAGTCCGCCCATCCTGCCAATCCATCGGAAGGAGTCGAAGCATACCAAAGAAAAACTCCAACAACCTAAAACAATTTCCATGTAAAGCTCAGAAAAGTCACTTCAACAACTTACTTGGAACCACGACAGGCCTTTCAAACATTCGAAGAAGTCGTCTCCTCTCGTATTTCCTTTTGAATCCTTCGGACCTGCTAGTAACTGATAAATTTTCATAAGATATTCGTCCTTATTGGCATTCCTAAAAATACGATTCGAGTCGTAATGTTGATCAGCAAATGATTGTTTGCATCTACTGGAGTTCGGACACTTGTACAGCGACATCAATAAAGCCAAATTGTACATTTGGAGTTTCTGAGCAATCTTAACACCTTCTCTCACATTTCCATGGACCAAACATTCAAATATCATCCTGGTTCCCGACGAATTGTCTTCATAAGAAAACCTGTCAAGAACCTTCTTTAGTTCTGGTTGAAGCTTATCCTTTATCCAATTACTCATTCTAATTCTTTGCTCAACCGCAAAATTCGGAGTATTGGGAGAAACCAGCAACGCTCGAAACAGCTGTTCGATCTCAACGTCAATTTTCGATTGATCCAAATTGGGGTTTCTCTTAACGAAAAGCAAGTAGGAATCCAACAATTGTAGCAGTGCCGAAGGAGGACTGAATTTCAACGCCTCAGTCTGACCAATCCGATCAAATTCACCAGCACGTCCATCGTTTGTCAGGATGTTCAAGAAATAATCTTTTAGCATAGGAACAATATTCACCCTGTAAAGATCTACATGTCGTTGTAATCTATCACCCTTAATACAAAACGCTGGATTCGAGGGGTGCCATTGAATTCTCGGGTTATTCGGCAAGATAGTAGGAGTTTTCCCGTGAATCTTCCTCATAAGCCATTGTAGCTCCTTTTCGTGGGAAACTTCAACAACACCCTTGTTAGCAGTCCTGCGCTGGACCATTTTCTGCGGAACGTAGCTTTCATCTTTATGAGATGGTAGAATTTTGGAATCAATCGCATCAAAAATATCTGTATCCAATTTGATCCTCTTCAGATCACTTTCGAACGGGTCATCTGACATGTCAACTTCGTATTCCATTCGTTCAACTTTCACAACCGGAGAATCTAACACTCCTCCGAGACCTTTACGAAAAAAAGCACTGCTGCTACTGAAACTGCTTTGGATCTCCTTCAATGGACTTTTCCGTATAATCTTTGCACGTTGAACTCTCGAAAGCTGTTCCTGATTCTTCAACAGAGCTTGTAGGTCCGCTTCCGTCAATTCTTCATCATCATCCATCAATCCGTATTTCGAGAAATGTCTCACCGAGAAAGTCCATGTTCCAGTATTCAGTTTGTAGTCAATGAACTTAGCATCCATTCTTTGACAAACAAGTTCCAATCTATTACGGAATCGCAATTTACCCATTGCCACCGGATCCTAAAAGGAAAAACTCATCTTTCACAAATAAGTCAAAAACCAACCTTGATATACTCTTGAGTTTCTTTGTCATATGGCCAAACGCGTTCTAAGGAAATCTCTGCTGGTCGATTCAAATCAACACCCACAGGAGGCTTTACTGTTTCGTCTGGGTAAACCGTGACTTCCTTCGATCGAAATACCACAATCTTCTCAAAGTCCAAAGTAGATAATTCAAATCCTCCTGGCCAAAACACTGAGCCATAACCGATTCTGCCAATTGTCAATCCGTCTTTAATATTCACTTTCCCATCTCGCATCATGCTTTCCAACAAATCCAATGATGGCTCGGTAAAATATCCATTGTCCGTCGACAAACTGGCGTTACTTCTATTCAGAGGAGATTCTAATCCATGAGTAATACTGTCGGATTGGGAGCTCGACAAAGCACCAGGACTAACGGGACTTGTCGAATTAACCCCTTGTCTCTGTTGATCTTTTTTCTGGCGACTCTCTGCAGTAACAAGAATCGACTTCAACGGTTGTTGAGGGGTACCGGATGACGTTTTGTTCAGGTTGATAGAATCATTCAAAGACGTGTCGAAGTCCAATCTAACAGGTCTAATTTCAGAAACCTTCTCCAGTTCCGGTCCTTCCGCAAACACAACACTCCGTCTTCTTTCATCAGGAGTTGCCGGACTTGGGGACGTCGGTGAAGTGGGAGTCTGGCCATTTTGACGTGACTTCCCTGTCGATTCAATGTTCAACAAACTTCCATTATTTTTGATTTTCAATAAGGATGGATCGAAAGACCTCGGACTCATCATGTTACTCGATGAATTCAATAGAGCATTCTTGGCAGGGGCAATTTTTGGCGGTGATCGACGAAGAGAGAGATTCAATGAAGATCTTTCGTTAGGAGCGAAAGACAATGCAGGCAAGGGTACTAACGGCTTATATGACAAATTACTATGAGGAGAACTAGTGGCCGAACGGAGCGTTTCGTTGTTCAATTTCGTTATCGGCGTTCCATTGTTAAAAGACGCACTTGTGTCACATCCGACAATCGCTTGAGTAGCCAACTTTCTAAGACGTGACTGAATCTCCGGGTCTTCACTCTTCGTTAAACTCGCATTCGGAGACGATCCAGTACTGGTAATCCTTCCTTTCAGTAACGGACTATCACCATACGGCATCGTTGAGAGTTGGGCTTCGATCAATTTCCTTTGAAGAGAGGCCTCATCAATGTTCCCTCCGAGAATAATAGGAGGAGAAGCAGGTTGCGAAATAACGGCAGGTGCAGGTTGAGCTGCCGGCTGACTTCCGAATCCAAGAGTACTAGTATTCCCAAAAAGTCCACCAGTAGCCGGCTTATTAGTAGCCCCAAACAATCCACCCGTAGTCGCACCTCCTCCGAACGGAGTAGCTCCGGTCGCAGGTTGAGATCCAAATAATCCAGTCCCTGCAGGCTTAGCTGCAGCACCCCCAAATAATCCTCCGGCAGTTGAAGTTTGAGTAGTATCTGAAACCCCCAAATAAAAACCATTCAATTTCCCAAAACACTCACTTCCAAAAAGAGATCCACTAGCGGCCCCGGTCGGCGCAGCTCCAAATCCTCCGAACCCAGTACTTGCAGGCTTAGCTCCGAATGGGTTACTGGCAGTAGTAGTGGTTGTGCTCCCAAATGGAGAGCTAAATACAGATGAAGCCGTCGTCGTTGGCGCTCCGAAACCGAATCCAGAAGAGGTCGAAGCAGGTTGCCCGAAGACACCCGAAGTTGCTGGTTTCCCAAAGAGAGAACTCTGGGTTTGAGATGCCCCAGTAGAGCCAAAGGCCTGTAAGGTCTGTGGAAATTAAATTAACATTCCTGAGAGATACTTACCGGTTTATTCCCGAAAATTCCGCTTGAGGTCGTATTGCTCTGACCAAAAGCAGAGGTGCCTGACTGTCCAAAAAGAGAACCACCACCTGTGGTCGACGTGTTCTGGTTTGATCCGAACAACCCCGAGCTTGTTGAACTGGTCCCAAATGCAGGTTTATTCGCTTGCCCAAAAGCAGAACCACCGAACGGAGAACTACTCGTTGTTGCCGTCGACCCGAAGCCGCTTGGTTGAGCCGAGCCAAACATGGATGGCTTATTCTGCCCAAAAAGACCTCCTCCTCCAGTGGCCGAGGGCTGTCCGAAAGCAGATCCACCGGCTTGTGGGCCTTTCCGGTTCGCAGCATAATCAAAAACACGGAGTTCCTCGAGCGACCGAGCCTTGTACCTTTCCATCGCAGTGATACACATATGCTTTGTACTGATATCCTTGGAATCTCCATTCCTCACCATCGTATCGGTCCCCCGTGTAGGTTCAAATGGAATAGTCGAGCCTTCAGGTCCAGCTGAAAAACAAAGTTTATATGCGGATAAGGGAATATTCCGTGTGTAAATGAGATACTTCATATATACATTGCTGTTGCATATATGGAAAACATGAGGAGACTTACCATCGACCATAGTGGAACCAAATCCGAATCCAGAGGTGTTGGAAGTGCTGCCGAAGAGGCTGGTGGACGTGGTGGTGGTCCCAAACGTCTTGTTGCCGAACATGCTGTCTGAAAGATGGTAAAGTTAGGTAGGAAAGTAGGCACTGGATAAACAGGAGGAATGAGCGAAAGTACAAAATTCGTATAGAAGTAAAAATTGATGGAACTTACTGCCGCCAGAAAACATGATTTCGACTGTCGTCAAGTTTGGGAAAGAGTTCGCTGCAAGAGCACTCTGATTACCAACTTTTTATCAATCAATTACGGTAATTCGCCAGTAAATACAAAAATATTGCCGCGAAAATTGCGAAATCCGAAAAAAGGTGTGGTCGGCGCGGGAAAGAGAACCTCGACTCGCGCCAGTCTCGCCACGAATACCGTAGGGCGGGACGTTTTCGTTCGTAATTCTCTAAGCTCTTTTTCCTCCCGGGACCATTTAATGTTTTAAATTTATTAATTTTTCACTTCCGAAATCCGAGATGGCGACGAGAAGAAGAGCCGGGGTTGGTGCTGTGAAGCAGAAGCAAGAAATGCAGGTAGTTTTTTTGGTTTTTGGAATTCCCTCAAAATCGATATATAAACACCTGTGATTTCAGGCGAAATTCCAAGCCAAAGGAGAGGAGATCGCCAGCGAACAGTTATCCCAGTTCTCGTCTCAGCTAGAAATGTTCAAGAACAAACTAGAAGACTTCGCGATGAAACATAAAGACGAAATCAGGAAAAACAGCCAGTTCCGTCGGCACTTCCAGGAGATGTGCGCCACTGTCGGAGTCGATCCCCTTGCTTGTGAGTTTTTTATCACTCCAAAGTTGCTTCATGATGGTCACTTTCAGCTAGTAAAGGATTCTGGGCCGAGAAACTCGGTTTCGGCGAGTTCTACTACCAGCTAGCAGTAAAGATCATTGAAGTCTGTTTGTCCACTGCCAACATGAACGGCGGGATCATGACAATCGACGATTTGAGGAACCGGCTGATAAAATCCCAGCCACGAAACCAGAAGGAAGCAATTTCCCAGTGAGATTTTACTTTTTAAATGACAATTTGCAAAGGAACTAGATTTCGGGATATCCGCGATCCCTTGAAAACAAATCTTCCATAATTCCGTGAAAACGTCTGGAATCAGGAGAGAAACTTGACTAGCGTTAAGGTTAAAGATTCTAGAAATTCCTCAAGGTCCTATCGGGAAAATCGTGCTATTTATGGAAATCGAAAATAAGTGTCTGCGAGCCTGTTTCGAAATCGATGTCGTACCGTTCCTCTCAACTACCTACAAAAAAAGAGAGTGGGCGGCGTTAATAGTGATTTCGAAATAGCTCACATGATAGTTTTGCATTCTTTTGATAGTTATTTCGTAATCATGCACTCGGTGCTTCAAAAACAATTGTCACAAAGTTCGGAACTGAATATTCTGAAGAAATCATATGACACAAATATCTAAAAAGTTAGTTGCAATTGAAAAAATGACTGGGTTCTCTGAGATTCCAAAAATCCCATAGCATTGTATGGTGCTTTGCAAAAGAAACTCGATTTTCAATCTCTATATTGTGATCTTTCAGTGATGACGTGATTCGAGCTGTGAAGAAGCTAAAATCCCTCGGTCACGGCTTCGAGTTGATTGCCATGGGTGGCGGACGTTTCCTCATCATGTGTGTTCCCGGAGAATTGTCCATGGACGACACCAGGGTTCTTCAGCTAGCTGAAGAAAACAACTGCTACATCACGAAGGAATTGGTTATTGATCGTCTTTGTTGGGATGAACACCGAGTGGATCTAGTTCTCGATAGATTGGTCAAGGATGGACGAGCATGGATAGATTCCCAAGCTCAAGACACTGTATACTACTATTTCCCTTCGTTATTCTTGGAACAATATACCAACACAGGAAACGGAAGCATCTCTGGGAGCAATTCCTCAGCTACTTAGATTTGACTTTATCCAGATAGTATTGCCAAAAATAGATCTCTAAAAATTGGACATTTTTGTAACTGCTGCTAGTCAAAGATGTAAATAAAAATTTACTGCTACATTGATTATAGTGAATGAGTTCTTTTCTCTCGTTACTTTTTTGACTGATATTCCACGAACATCTATGGAATCTAAGATCCCACGTTCGTGTCGGAATAATTCCGTCTTGTTTTTAAAGTTATTTTTCCAGATCTCGAAGATTCGACGTTCAGGATGGCAAACTACGAACCCCTCGGAAGCAGGAAGTTTGGGGAATATTCCGAATCCGGGTCTACTGTGAAGCCAGAAACTGAATTTTCCGTCGGTAAGTTGATTTTTGTTATAACTTACTACGTTCTCATATTTTATCTTATGTTCACTACAATCTACTAGCTTTGCCATAATCCATCTTGTTTCCTTCATATTTTCACTACTATTTGTCATTTTTCTAGACACTCGAGGAGTTCCTATCGTTCGACAAACAGCCGTGGGAGCTTGTGGCAAATGCGGAATTCCTGGTCATTTGCCCTTCCAATGTCGGAACACACTCAAGATTCGACCAGATCAGGAACTCGATGTTGACATCTCTTCCACAAGTTCAGAAAACAGTGATGACGAAACCCCTTTGACGAAGGAGGCGAAAGATAGAGCAAAGAGTAAGAAGAAAAGCGAACTAAAAGAGTTAAAGAAACAAGAGAAGAAACTCAAAAAGAGACTAAAGAAGTTGAAAAAGAAGAAGAAGAAGAGACGCTCTTCTAGTTCGTCTTCGAGTTCAAGTAGCAGCAGCGATTCGGAAGACGACCATAAAAAGAAGAAGAAAAGGAAGAGGAAGGAATCTAGTAGCAGCAGTGACTCTGAAGATGATCAGAAGAAGAAGAAGAGAAAGAGAAAGGAATCCAGCAGCAGTAGTGACTCTGAAGATGATCGTAAAAAAAGAAAGAAGAAGTCTAAAGATTTCGAAGATGAGCGCAAGAAGAAAAGTCGAAGATCTAGATCTCCTGAAAGTGGTTCAGATGACGGCAAGAAGAAGAAGAAGCGAAGAAGATCCAGTGTTTCGTCTTCATCTTCAGTTGAGGAAAGATCTAGAAAAAAACACAAAAAATCACGAAGTTAAAATCGGGTCTTTAATTCTATTTTCATTTTTATTTATTATTTGATTCGTGTTTGGGATGGCAGTAAATCCGTGGAATTCAAGTCAAACTCGAATTCGATGTTTTTTAAATTAAAAAAATCAAAGACATTTAAAATTAAGAAACTCCGATTTCGAGCACCGAAAATCGAGATATCCTTCTTTTTTGATTTTTCGAAAAGGGAACAAAATCCTTCTTTTCCTGGAGGATGACCGTCTCGAGAGGAAAATTCTGGATCCTCGGAAAAACGAAAAGTAAAATCGCTGCGAGACCGATAAGGACGAAGGGGGGAACCCTGGGAACGGCGGGGTTGCAGAAAGGCTTCGAACATGGGCAGAGTTCCACACTGTCGTGGGGCTCGAAGGCATATCGTTCGGAGGAGATGAAGAGGTCCCGGAGTCGGACAGAGTAACATCCAGGATAGTCCCTCACGACAGATCTGTTGTAGTGGATTATGTCCGACATACAGCCCCGCATGTATCCATATCTCCGACGTCCTAAAATTAAAAATATTCACTCTTGGTTATTTTTTTAATTTTTGGAATTACCGCCAACTTTGTCATTCATCCTGACAGATACACAGAGATCAGTGCAATTTTTGGTCCTCATATATTTCCCGTCAAAACTAAAATTATTATATTAAGCAAAAACAATTTTAAATAATCGAAAATAAAACTCACTTGTTAAAGTCGCACTTTTCTGTAAATGCTAAAGGTCTTCTGTAGAGATGAGATATGTACATGAATTGGTCCTCGAGATAGGGACTCATGCAAGAATGACATTGCATTCGATAAGCTTAAAACTTTTATTAAATCCCATCGGAATTATTCAATTTAAAGAAATATTGATTCTTGAATTAAATTTTTCTTTTTTTTGCCAAACATAATTTTTTAAGGGAAGTAAATCTTCCAGAAAAGTTTTTTGAAACGAAAATTTAGAAATTCTTGTCGAGACAACTGTAAACAAATTATTTTGTAAAAATAGTACTTGGAACACTTTGCCAATTTGGTATGAAATTTAAATTCCAGATTCTGGAACTTCCTAAAGATCTATAAAATTCATGTTGAAACAATTTTGTCAAAATATTTACTTTTAGTTTTTACAATAACAGTACCTGGAACACATTGTCAATTTAGCGCGAAATTTGAATTTTTAAAGATATTTTCAGTATTTTTATCTACAAGGAAGTTGAAATTTTCTATATTTTTAAATTCCTAAATCCAAATTCTCTATTTAAACCTTTTCTTACCATGAGGGTTAGCGAGATCAGAGACATTTGCAATGAGATACGAAAAGACTTGAAGGACATCAGTGGCCATGTTCGGGAAATGTCTACCGTGGCATGTCCTCAAAAATTCAGAAAAACAGAATGGGTCAGGATTCACGCGTCGACGAACTTGAACAAGAGCTTGATTCAAATTGGGAGCGCAAGCCTCGGGCAAAATAAGAATACAAAGTTTACAAGCCCGAAATTTGAGTGGCAGCTCAGCCAGAAAACAGCTAAATTCAAGAGACTCGTCAAAACCAAACGTTCCTCGAGAGTGGAAACGGGTCTCAGGCGACCATCAATTTTCGACGATGAAAAAGCGCCAAATGGAGTCTCGGACAGAATCCTGACAAAATCTCATCAAGGTCTCAAAAGGAACTTCCATAAATCTCACAAGTTCTCAAGAGACATTTTTATAGAAACTCATCAAGTTCTTGAAACTCATCAAATTCCTGAGGAGAAACTTGAAAGGATCTTGAACAGATGTTTGACAAAACTTTGTAAAGGCACTAAATAGAATTTCGATAAATCTTTGCCAGGATCCTGAACGGAATTTGAGTGAAATTTCATCAAGGCTTAGAAAGAATCGCGATAAAATTCCGCCATCTTGAACAAAAGCCTGACAACATTATAAAATCTCATCAGATCGACTAATTTTAGGATTTCGAAAATGAGATTGTCGAAGGTGCCGAAAGAGTGGATGTGCTTTCCATTTTCGGAAATGGATTCCTTGGAAGTTTTCTTTGTGCGCAGAATCTCGAGAGTCCCCCGACTCCGCCATAATCCGAGAAGGACTCTCTTCAATTTTTGACACTGATTCTCATCTTGACGAGTAAAACATTAGTCCCGGGCGAGCTTGCCGCACTTCCGAAATTGGATTTTTTTTAAATAAAAAATTTACTTTTTTTGCAGAAAAATATTTCAATCATAAGTTGCGGGATTTTACTTTTTTTAATAAAATTTTACTTTTTTTGCAAAAAATATTTCAATAGTAATTTATAAAGATTTTTTATTTTTCGGCAAAGTGTTTTAATTGTAATTTACAGTGTTTTTTTAATTACGAAATTTACTTTTATTGGATCGTGGGATTTTATGAGCTCCATGAGGATCTCAGAAGCTGCTAGATTCCAGACTTTTTCTAATAGATTTTAGGGAATTTCAAAATTTTCAAAGGTTTCAAATTTCTTCTAAATTTTTCTAAGTTTCAGAAGATTCTAGAACCATTCCCTAAATTTCAGAAAATTTTGAAGCGTTCAATTTAGATTTTCGAAGATTCTAATCCTGTAAAAAAGTTGATTAATGTCACTTTAATTTCAGAATTAAATATTTTTTGAACGCAATCGCAAAGTTGTAATTACACCAAGGAAGGAATTGGTCCCTGAGAAGAGCAATTTGCATTCGAAAATAGTCCCGGTAATCTTGTCCGAGGTCCGAGTTTTTGTTGATGTCGCCGTTTAATTCGATTAAACTTTTCAGCTTCTGTCAAAAGACATGCCACTGTTGACAAATTTAGAAATTTCTCTCGCAAAATGTCTTGAAACATTTCGAAATATGTTCAGCATTTCAAATATCTTTAGGTATTCCAGAAATTTAAATATTTTCGATTTTTTGAAAACTAAATTTTTTTGGTATTTTTTGAAATCTTAAGTATTTTAAATTCATTAGGTATTTTAATTTCCTGAACACTTTGACATACTAAAAAATAACGATCCCCAGAGGCTTAATTTCTGAACCAGCTCTAATCTCTCGAAGTATTCCAGTCTCGAGGGGATTTGTATAAAATTGTTATGTTATATTTTTAGAATTTTTTGAATCAATTTAAAAATGGATAATGTTTTCCGGCATATTTTTATTCTTATGCACCTTCATGAATCCGAGTTTCCGTTGCTCGGAAATAAATCTCCATAGAAAAGATTACTGAGTATGTCTTTTATTTATAGATCATTTTAAATTATAATAAAAAAGACTCTTATGTTATTTTTAGATCATTTAAAATTATAATAAAGAGGATTCTGTTTATTATTTGGATGAGATTTTAGATTACAAAATATTTTTAAAGATCTAAAGAAATTGTAAAAATAGAGATTTGTAAAAGATTGTTTTGGATTGTTTGACACAAAGAACTGAAGAAAGAAATTTTGTTTCTGAACTTTAGTCTCTAAAAATAATTTTATTTGATCCTGATTCAATAGTTCCAAATGTATTATTTTCTGGTAAATTTTTAAAAAATAAACTTGACATCTTTCTCTATTTAATTAATACAAAAAATCGAAAAAGTCAGTCGGGAATTATAAAAAATACTTTGCAAATAACGAAGTCTATCGTTTCGAGACCAAAGTTGGCGATTTTTCTGAGAATTTGGCGAAATTGAAATAACACCAAGATATCAACCATTGGAAACTACATTTGTTAAAAGTTTAATAGGAAAGAAACAATCCTAAGTACTCTGGATATCCTATGAACCCCAAGTACTGAATAGATCACATCGACCTTACGAGTTCTACGAATCATGTACCCCAAGTACCCCATAGACATTACTTACCGGGTTCGAGTGGAGGAGCAGGATCGTGGACGTTGGCTAAGATGAAGGAGAAAAGTTTCGTGAATTGGGTAGTCATAACTCCCGCAAAGAAAAAGCGGAAGATTTTCCTTGGATTTTTCGCTTCTTTTTCTCAGTTTCTGCTGACCATCGAAACTTCATATTTGAAGAAAAAATTAAATCATTATCCTTCTACTACATGATTCAGAATATTTTCTTCCTGAGAAAGTTTAAATTTAAAAAACTCGAATAAAATTCACAATTTTAGAAGTTTCGAAAGGAGGAGCATTTTTTACGAGACAAGAATGAAAAATCGAGCAAAACTGGACACGCCCGCGGGCAAGTGCGAAAAAGTAGACTTCATGAGGCCATCCGAGAGTAACTACACGAGATATATAGGACTCAACCTTGCAAGGTGTGGAAAAATATACTTCCAAAATACGAAAAGATTAAAATATATGGAAAAGTGGGCTTTATGAGGGTACCGAAGAGTAACTATACGAGATATGTAGGAATCAATTGCACAAGGTAGGAGGAAATAGAATTCGAAAAGTACAGAAAAATACACTTCACAAGGGCATCAGAGAATTAACTTCACAGAATGTCAAAGAGCTAACCACACAGAGAATAGTAAAAATACTTCACAGAACGTCTGAGTCGACTACGTGAAGCTTATGAAAATCAACTTCAAAAAATGCGAAAAATATTCCTCAGAACGTCCAAAAGTTAACTACAAGGACATCCGGGAGCCGACCCAGGACACCTAGGGGTGGAATTTAAAAAACCAGACAGTCAATTTTAAAAAATAAAAAACTGGACTTCAAAGAGCATCGAAAAATTAACTTCACAAAGGTGTTGAAAAACCGACTTTATAAATACCAAAGAATGGACTTTCATAAAACATTGAAAAATTAACTACATGGGAAGTCCGAGAGTAGGCCTCAAAGAACAGCGAAGAGTTGACTCCACGGGACATCTATGTTCCACAAAGGTGAATTAACTATTCAAAATCCACCAATCGTGAAATATTGTTGCGAGAGCTCCACTGAGAAAGTTTTTAAAATATGGAGACGGAGGTAAAGGCGAGCTAAGGATCGAGGGTCAAAGTTGGAATTGTGGTCAAGAACCAGAAGATAATCAAAGTTGCGTAAAAGTAAAGTTAAAAACTACTAGTCTTATATTATAGGAGAACTAGATATGGATATAGCCGTAAGCTCTCAATAATTGTACTCTTTTGGAGGATAATTCTCAAATTTAAAGAATTCGGAAGTTTAGACTTGGGCTTCCTTAGTAGTGAAATTTGAATTCATGAAGTACAAACAAGAAATACATGAGAACTGTATATTAATATGACTATAAACATCCGATAATCATTATTTTGGAAAAATTATCTTTAAATAGAGATATTATCCAACTCGGATTTTTTCTTAAAAAATAAATCTACAAATTACAAAAAAAGGTGTGAAAAGTATTTTAAAAATATATGTATAACTATAACATTTAAAGTCATAATTTCGTAGAAAATGACAAAAAAATACAACTCCAACAAAAAGTCTGTTTGCAGACATGTCTTCCGACTTAATTCCATTAATTTTCCCTTAATTACTCAATCAGAAAACAAGGAGGAAATTAGAATCTAGTATTATCGGGATTAAATTTCACTATTGCCAGAGGCATTCGAGTTCAACAACAGCCCCTTTTGGAATCCATGGATTTCCAAAATCCACAAGTCCAGAAATGGATTTCAGAGAAACAATGAGGAAATTCAGTCAAAAGTTCATCGGCTATTTACTCGAGAGAGGACGGAGCAATAAAATAGTGAAAAAGTAGAAAGAGTGAAAAATAGAAAATAGTGGGAAATGAAAACAGTGAAAATAGTTGAAAAGTGAAAATAGTGAAACAGAAGACGCTCAGACTCCTCTTTGTCGAGAGCGGCACGGCTCTACCCTATTCCCCTATTCGGATTCAATTTCGTTTTCTAATTTCACAAAAGGGTAAAAAGAAAACCGTGGCCACCAATTTATTTGTACCAGAAACGGGTTTGTCAAAAACTGCGACTTTTCTCGGGAGCTCGATCAATAGGATAATTTGGACTTCCTTCAACAACTCGGTAGAAGGGGTACTTCCAAACTTTCTTCAACAATGGATGGGGTACTTTGAACGATAGGTTCATATAGTAACATACAGTCTATAGCAAAAGTATGAATACGATACAATCATAATCGCAAGAAAATAAATCTATTTTTAACTACAAGTTTTCTAATCACTTTCTCGATTTAATATCTTATTTACGCGTAGGAATAAACAACTTCGACATGTTTTTTGGGAAAATTTCTGGAGGGAATTAATCTCACGTAATTTGGTAGTTGTTTTTTACGCCAAATTGCACCCGCGTTTATGGAGAATCAAATGTGATGATTATAAGGGGCTTCTTAGTGGGAGTCGATTTCTGACTCAAGGATCAGGTCAACTAGATTCTTTCTTCAGTGAAACAAAAGTCCCTAAGTCCAAAAGGGAAGAAGCTACGATGGATTTCTAGATTAAACGACTACGCAAACAATCCTTCCGTTAATGAAATAAAATTCACACTTTACGATTCTCTAGAAGCGTCAGAAAAGAAATAATGACGAATATGCACAAAAGCAAAAATTTTAGTAAACCAACAATGAATTTTAGTAAAAAGATACCAATAAATTTTTAACCGAAAAACCACAAATTTTGATTTTAAAAAATGACAATAAAGTTTAGTAAAAACGATAACAAACTTTAACCAAAAAATAATGAAGGATTTTAACAAGAAAAAGCCATCGGTCAAGGTGCCAAAAAGGAATTAATGAGATAAATACAGGCGAACCAGTCATCGGACGTCCCTTAGAGCAGCCTTTGGTCCTCGCAAAATGAAAAAATTGAAGAGTACGTCACCAAAGAAAATTTTAAATTTAAAAATTACGTTTAAAAAACGGAAATTTCTTGACACAACTCTTTGAAACTTCCTAGTCGGGACCAAAAAACTCAATGTTCAATATTTATACGATTTTAAAAATACCAAAAAAAATCAGGAATTCTTTACAATGTTCAAGGATCTTAACCAGAATCATAAGCAAAAATATTTTCAAAAAATTCTTGGACAAATATTCCTAGATTTTAAAATTTATATGCAAACTACTCACACAATTCCACAACCTGCATGTCTTAAAAATGCAGAGATCTTCCGCTTTCTAATTCCTAATCTCGAAACCTTAGAAATCCGATGAATGAATAACTAGTCTAAGTTCAGACAACAAATGCTACTTTCCGTAAATATAAAAACTGAGATGATAAAACCACTTGACTAAGCGAAATCCATTTTCTTGAAGAAAATCTCCTTTTTGAGAAGATTAAAAATCTGACATTAAAACTGAACTTTAAATTCGAAATATTTCGAAAGTCGCGGATTTCCTGAAAATCGTGTCGAATTCGGTCTCAGAAAGGAAGTGGAATTTCGTGTCAAAACCAATTCAACAAAAAAGTAAAATTCGTTCTTATCGAAAATTCTCCAAAAATCATAACAACTCCTCCCATCGTAAGTGAAAACTAACATCAAAAATAACCGAAATAGGACTATACCAAAATCAATCTAACATAATAAAAATTTTCCACTATGAATTTTACAAATATCATAACTAATTCACTCTTATTCAAGCAGAAGAGAACAATTTCGAAGAGGAGTTATATTGTGCATCAATTGTTCTCCGTATTTTATTTTTATTTGTTTTTCTACTGAAATTATTTGACTATAAATTAAATCTATTGAGAACGAGTACCAGAAAACTAAAAAAGAAAATTCCAGATTTCTTCAGATTCACGACGGATAGTTTAAACTTCATTACTATATAGCAAGACTATTGTGGCAAAGTATCAATTGAATTAGGACATACAGGAAGTCTTAAAATATATTGTGGATTCGTGACAAATAGTTTACATTTTATCACTATATAGTAATTATATTACGGAAACCTATAAAACGGACTGGGATATAGAACAAGGTGAAGACCACATTATGGGTCCGTGACAGATAATTTATATTTTGTTATGTAGACGTATTAAAACTATTATGAAGAAATGGCAAATAAGCCAGAGGACGGAAGAAAGTCTAAACTACAACGAGGAACCATAACAGATAGTTTACATTCTATCGCTGTGAAGTACATCCATTGTGGGAAAATATCGGGAAAATTAGGAAATAAATGAAGAATTAAATGATACAACATATTCATAGAGGATAATTATATATTGTTACTATATAGTGATTCTATTATGGAGAAATATCAAGTGAATTAAAAAATAAATGATATTATAAAGCACATTATAGATACATGACAGATAATTTACATCCTATTATTATGAAATAATTTTATTGTAGGAAAGGATAAATGGAAAGAGAAAAATCTTTAAATGCACCATGAACTCACTACAGATAGTTTACATTCGACTGCAAGTTGCAACTTCAAAAACTGCGGAATGGCAAAAAATTCAAGAGGCCAGTCCACAAATTTGATTTTTGAAGAGGAATCTGCGTTAATATTATTCATAGACAACCACTTGAAAAATTTTTGATAAAAAAAATGAAAAAAATGCAAATCAAAAATTATTCATCAAAGAGATCAATCAATTTTTATTTTTTATTGAAAAGTAATCCGGCTAAAGAGAAACAATTTAATTCAAACTTTCGAGCTATATTCATCCGGACCAAGACAGGAATTTTGCTGCTTCGATGCCTACGGGGGAGGTCCTCTGGATGAGCAAAAACATTTGACTCGGGACCTATGTATTTTTATTGAAATTTAAAATTCAAAATTCAAAGTTTTGGAAATTCTGGATTTTAAAATCTTTGACTTTATGCTTGTAAAAATTCAAAATTTCAATCTGCAAAATCCCTGGAATTTTTATTCTTTCAATTGTAAAATTCAGAACATTTTCTTAAAAAATGTAAAAATTTTGTCTTTACGTGTTGAAATTTTTAAATTTTGTTAATCCTCGACAACTGTCTGAACTGTTTATAGAAACGAGGGTCAGCTGACTAGGAATCCAGAAATATTGCAGAAAAACAAATTTATAAAAATTAAGCTTTTATGAAAGATTCATTTTTGGATTTTAATCTTTCGACAAAACCAGCAAAATATTTTCCAAGACAAAATAATCAATGAGTTACAGATATTAAAATTAAGGAAATTATTTATAAAATTATGGACCTATTAAGAATTTTATTCCTTAGCTGGCAAAGTGTTCTGGATGTTATGTTTGGCAATATGTTACAATGTGTCATGAAAAACACGTTCATATAAAATTATGTTTTTTATGAAAATCTTGGCTTTTTAACTCTATTTTTTCATTGAAAATTGGTAGTGCTCTGGATATCAAAATATATCCCTTTGTCTTCTGTTTTCGGTTCTCGAAATTAACTTTTCAAGGAAAAGCTCAACCAACCGTACTGGAAAATTCTCTGCTGCGGATGTTGATCTCTCCAAGTCCTCACTTCAGGAGAAGCTCGGATTAAGTTGATTACCAAGAAAATTTCGATCAAAATTGAAAAAGGAAATCCGCTGGAGCAGCCAGATGAAAACATTTTTCGGATTTTCTGCTTCCTTGATTAAAATCTTGCAGAATGTTCGGATTTTTGCCTTCTTGATTAAAGCAAGGAAACTCAAAGATTTACTTCCATGGAAAAAATCAAATTCTTTCCCGTGGAATCTGAAAATTTATTTTTTGAAATAATTTTAAATTAGAAAATTTAATATCATAAAAACTGAAAAAGAAAATTAGCACGAAACTATCTCGACACGAATTCCTAGAACTTTGTATTGTTTTTGCTATGAGAACTTGTATAGGATTTTGGAAGGGCCCGGAAGTCACGTTTTAATAAAAAAAAGTTTTAAATGAAATTCTATAGGACAAAGTACTTTTGTAACTTCAAAGTGAGAAAATCGATGCCTCAGGAGCCAAACTATATTACAAACAATTGAATTCTTAATACAAACACTTTTTAAATTAAATTTTATAAAAACAAAGTACTTTTATAATTTTAAAGGAAGCAAATCAGCGCCTCCAAAGCCTCAGAAGCCAAACGTCAAGTCGTAAATCAAATCCGAGCTTGGTCGCGCTTGAAAATCGACTTGAATTTTCGATGTGTTTCGAAAAAAAACTAAAATAACTTTCATTTTTAAAATACTTTTATTTTACAAACATTCTTCGATAAAAACGAAATCTGCTACTATTTTTCTTTTTTAAAGTGTTAATTTGCAAAATTAGCTCATAAAATATTCTTTGAATTTTCATATTTTTATTTTCGTCATAAAACGCCGAAGGAGAAGAAATGACTTTTCAAAAGAAATAAAAATGAAAAAATATACAAAATCAAAGGAATTTACAAAATTAAAAGGTTAAAAAATTAAAAGGATTTGCAAAACTAAAAAGTCAAAAATAAATTTAAAATTTTTCAAAATTGATATCTTTAATAAATTAGGGAAAATTTTAAAATGATTAAAGTTACTGAAAAAAACAAAAATAAAATAATTGATTAAATTCGAAAAAATGGAAAAATTAGTCGAGGTAATGGCCGGAAGCCGACTGATGCCTTAAGGCTTCTTTTACAGTTCAAGGGTTTTTATAGAAAAAGGTACTATGCATGGGAGAAATTGAACACATTAAAAGTAGTTGACTCGCGCTATTACAATAAATCCAAAATTCTCACCATAAAACCTCGAAAAAGTGTCTTAACGTAAATGTTTCGATTTCCCCAATTGAGGCTAAAACTGCAAAATTAAATGCTTGCATAGATTTAAGACATTTTGAAATACTAAAGAAATTCAGTTTTCGTTATAATATCTCGGGAATTTGTCTTAGCGCGAATTTTGGAATTTTCCAACGGAGATAGAGAATTATAGAATCTAATGTTTATGTACTATTAGGAAAGTCTAAAAATATAGTTCTTAAAAAATCCAATCTTGTATAAAGTTCCGTAATTTTATCCAAAGGAAGCAAGCAGAAAAACAATGAGTAAAGGAAATTTTGTCCAAAGATAGTAAAATTTTTTATCAAAACAGGAGGTAGTGAATTCTTATTTAGATATAATAGTGAAAATTGTATCTAAAGACGGTAGGCAAAGGGAAGTCTCAGAGTTGCTCTGGCCATTAATCAAAAAACGCCAAAAAGGAGAGTCAAGCAAAGATTACAAAATTTGATAAACCAAAGTTAATTAAATCTATAATATCGAGAAGAAAATTAGAATTAAGTAGGGAAAAAGAACGATAAATTTTTTCTTGACACGAAAAACCAATTTTATTTCGGCTTTGATTCCCAGAGGAAGTAATAAATTTAAATAAAATAATCATTGTCGAAATGAAAGAATTTCATTAAAAAATCTTCTTTCAACACGAATATGTAAAATGAGTAGTTTCGATCGGAATATTTTAAAAAACTTTCCCGACACGAATATTTCTAGTAATTAGTTGCACCACGAATATTCACAGCAATTGGTTCCGAGACAATTTTTCGAAATAGTCCCAACACGAATATCTTAAAGATTTCTCGCCACGAGTGTTTTCAATATTACTTTCGAAAAATAAAGGTTCGAATATAGTTTCTGTCTCTATTTATTTCGAGAAAGGAAAGTCTGTCCGATTTCTAAGTTCATTATCTTTGACGTGACATGGAGCCCTGAGGCAAAAGTCAAATCCACTTTGGTTCATTTTTTTACTTTTCGGAAAAATTAGATAAATTTTTAAAATTTCAAATTAAGATACATTTAAAGTTTTTTAAAAACTGTTAATTTATATAAATCTAAAGAGAAAACTAGATATGTGCAGTTTTTTTCAAATCTAATTTTTTCGAAATTTAATTTGTCTAATTAAAAGAAAATCAATTGTGCACAAATTTTTTAAAAACTTTAAAAGAAATCAATCTTATACAAAGTTGAAAGAAGTTTAAATTTAAGAGTTTAAGAAAATTTAAATTTAGATGGATTTGTTGGCAAAGACAAAATCTCGAAGATTCTATTGTTTCTTCTGTTTCCGTCGAGCCAGACTTTCATCAACTTTCTTTTGTCCTGGCCCCTTCTGCCTCTTCCTTCCGGCCTCAGATAACGAGCTTAATGAGAAAACTACCAGTCTCAGAATTGCTCTCGAGATTCTGACCAATTAATGACTTTGATTCTCCGAAATAAAAGGGTCTGTCCAAGGTCGACAAAGTTATAATTCAGAAAGTGTTTGAAAACAAAGGAAAGTCATAATTCAAAAAATGAAGACAACAAAAAATACAAAATCATAATTCAAAAATTTTAATAATTTTTTTAGAAAAAATTCGATCTTTTCATTGTTTCTTATTTTTTCCACTATGAAAAACTTGAATTAAATATTTCTTTAAATTTCTGTAGAAAATCCTCATTAAAATTTCTATAAAAAATTTATTCAAACTTTATAAAAAATCTTGATTAAAATCTCTATAAAATTTCAAACCTTAAAACCTCTTCAAAGTACCCAATACAAATTTCAAGGCACTAAATTTGAATTGAGCAGGTTAAATCCCTAAACCTATATTAGTCAAAAATCAGAAATTGAAAGTTTCGTCCATAAGTTCCTTGATTTCCTTCGTATGGTGTTCTCCAATAGCACTAGCGGTCCAGGCGAGTTCCTTCCTTCCGGCATAGGCTACAGTAATTCCCAAGGAATTTTCCAAACGTCTACTTACGAAATCATAAGCTCCGGCATTTCTTGGTTCCTCTTGTGACCATATGAATTCTAAAAAAGTAGTTTCAAAATATCTCAAACTTGATCGGAAATAAAATCCACTCATTCACATTTCGCCAAAAATTAATAGCATTAAACTAATTGATACTTTCGTGATGAGATCTCTTTTGACAAAAATAAGGAAATTTGCATAAATCTTCACTTCGCCAAAAACTAATTAAAAAATTATTAAATTAATTAGTAATTTCGTGGTGGGAATCTTTTTTGACAGGCATTTCAACGAAATGAGAGTTTATATTGATTTTATTTCGAAATTTAACCTAAAAAACTTACTTTTAGCATTGGTATATCGTTGAACGACATTCCTCAAATCCTCGACAGGGAAAGGACAAAGACCTTCAATTCGAATAATAGCCACATTAGAAATTTTTCTCTCTTCTTTTTCTTTCATCAAAGCATAAGCATGTTTTCCACTTGTAAAGATCACTTTTTCAATTTTCGACGGATCCGCAGTATCATCAATAACATTTTCGAAACTTTTACCAGGACCAAAATCCGTCAATTTACATCCTGCCATTGGATGTCTTAAAAGAATCTTAGGAGCAACAATAACCAATGGTTTTCTATATGGAGTTATTACTTGTCTTCTCAAAAGATGGAAGTATTGTGCTGATGTTGTCGGATTCGCAACATAAAAGTTAACATTATCGCCATCAGGAGGGTTTTGATTCTCTGTAGAATTTGTCAATTGTAAGAATCTTTCCATTCTACAAGACGAATGTTCTGGACCTGCTCCATCATAACCATGTGGAAGATTCATCACAAGTCCACTTTGAGTCAACCATTTGCTTTCTCCTGACGCAATGAAAGTATCTATTATGATTTGTGCACCATTGAAGAAGTCACCAAATTGTGCTTCCCATAAACACAATCTTTTCGGGTTTTCTAGTGAGAATCCATATTCAAATCCAAGAACAGCTTCTTCCGAAAGAGGGTTATTTACAACTTCTAGGAAGTTCTTTTGATCTTTTGATATATTATTTAGAGGAATATAAACTTTATCATCTTCTTGATCCACCAAAGCTGCATGACGATGACAGAAAGTAGCTCTTCCAACATCCTGTCCCGATATTCTGATATCGAAACCTTGTGCCAAAATAGATCCAAATGCCAAAGCTTCTGCTGTTGACCAATCTATATTTTCTCCTGATTTTATTTTTGTTATTCTTGCTTCACAATGAGTTTTCTTCAAATGTGGACTGACATTCTAAAAGATACCCAATATTAAAAATCATCTAATAAATTTCCCCAAACACTAAAGATCATCCGACAAAAACTTACAAAATCTTCCGGAACTTCCACCGATTTAGCTCCAACAAATCTCAAAAGATCCAAGTCCACTCCTGTATCCCATTTCGTAAATTCCTTCGAAGCTTGTTTGAATCCCTTCCAATTTCCTTCCAAATGAACCGCTCTCGGTTCTACTTTATCCACTTCTTTAAACGCTTTCATCAATTCAGCAGTATGATCATCTATAATTTTCTTTCTTTCTTCCAAACTGAATTCACCTTGTTCGATCAACTGGTTGCAGTACTTATCCGGAACCGATTCTCTTTTATCTATAACCTTATACATCAACGGCTGAGTGAATCTAGGATCATCAAGTTCATTATGACCCCATCTTCTGAAGCATACTAAATTGATGAAAACATCTTTTCTGAATTTCTGTCTATACGACAACGCCAATCTCGTCGCTCTCACCAAATCTTCCGGCGAATCCCCATTGACATGAATTATCGGCGAAGGTAAAGACTTTCCTATATCCGTACAATGTGTCGATGGTCTTCCAATTTTCGCTTCTGCCGTGAAGGCAATCTGATTATTAGTAACCAAATGTATAGATCCTCCAACTCTAAAGTGTGGGCATTGCGACAATATCATTGATTCCCAAACAATTCCTTGTCCCGTAAAAGCTCCATCACCATGTACTTGAAGACATAGAACATTGTCCCCAGCTTGTGATCCATTTTCAATACTACCATAATCTCCCACATTTTTCGTCCATGATCTTGCTCTTGCTTTTCCCATAGCAACAGGATTAACCGCTTCCAAATGAGATGGATTCGGTAACATCGTTATATGTACTTTTCCCTCAGAAGTTTCATAATCTATGGAACTAGTGAAATGTGACATCACATCACCACTTCCTTCAACATTTTCCGGAAATTCCGATTTTCCTTGCAGTTTTCTAAATAAAGTAGGAACAGGGAATTTGAGAAGTTCAAGCAAAAGATTCGTTCTTCCTCTATGAGCTATACACATAACTATATCATCGATTTCATTTTGTGGAGAAACCTCGAAAAGCTCATGGAAAAAGGCCATCATACTTTCTGCTCCTTCACATCCGTATCTCTTCACTGTAGGATATTTCAAACCCATAAAATTGTCGAAATTCTGACTTTTCAACATCAGACTCACGATTTTCTTTTTATCATCTCTTGTCAAATCCTCTGTAAGGATTTTCTCGTACATTTGACTAAACCAATGTCTTTCTTCCCAGTCCTAAAATTACTTATTTTAGCAAAATTAAATTAATTTTAGAAAATACTTTTAAAATTAAAAAACTCACATTAAGGTGCATGAATTCAACAGCTATTGGTCCACAATATAGAGCTTCCAATTGATTCAACAACTTTTCCACCGTAATCCCATTTTTATCTTGATCCGTCAACTTCAATCCATACACTCCAGGATCTAATTCTCTAACTTTCGGAGTTTCTGTCAAATTCAAAGGGTCCAAATTGGCCTTCAAATATCCATGTCTCCTATATGCATTTATCAAGTGCAGTCTTTGAGCTTCTTCTGGAGTAATCGAATTCAAGAAAGGATCAAAAGTAGATTTCTTGATTGGAACGAAACCAAAAGTGGATCCGTCCGAGTGGTACTCCCGATGAGTTTGGACGGCAGCTGAAAGTAAAGCAAACAATCAAATCGACAAAAGCGGAAGTCTTCTCAAAATATTTTCTTCTAAAGGTTTCGTTTTATTAAATTCTACTTTCTCTATATACGTTCACGGTAACTCGTTTTTATAATCTTGGATATTTTTGAAATTCCATAAAAATAATTCTAAAAAATTCTCCCTCTCAGTTTCTAGAAGAAAGTTTTTAAACTTCTTTTTAAGCTAATTTTTAGCAGTTTATATTAAATATTTCCCATGATATAATTTCGAAACCTCGGTTTCAACAGGGAATCGAAACTATTCTCATTGAGAAAATGAAAATATTATTAATTCCTATCGTATCATATTAAATAATATTACCACATAATACTCTAATTGTATTAACGTTATTACATGTCATCACATATTTTCATAAATTAATATTATTATACAATTTCATAGTTTAGTATTTCATCGTTATTTTGCATTTTTATTAGCCTCATTGCTACTTTACAGTTTCATTACAGTCAATATTATCTCATAATTTCCTCAATTTTACTGTTTCATAATGTTTTTTCCAGATGAAAGCAATCCGAAAACGCGTCAAGCCGCCTCCTTTGACAACGATCGTCGCTTTGGACGAAAATAATAACCTTCAATCTGGCAATTCCGAGTCCCAATCAATTTCTCCCGTCGAGTCCAACGAAAACCAAACAAACATTGTTAAAATCGAGGAAAAGGAAGAGGAATCTTTGGAACAAAAAGAAAAGCAAAAAATACGAGTCTTCGAGAAAAAACGGTCCAACCTTCGTCAAAAATCTGACAGTTTTATTTCTTCTAAAAATATTACTCCTGAGGATTTGAATAATCCTCCTTCATCATCAACTCATATTGACTTTTCTGAGGGTATCCAACTCCAAGATTTAAACCCATTTAGTCAATCTTATTTCAACTACAATAACAACAATTCTATTTCCTGCAGTACTACTTCTATTGCAACTTCCTCCACAACTATTCCAGGAAGTCAGATATTTCCTCTATCTATTGCTGGATCCCATTTATCTCTAATCTCAAAAGTCATGGACAATATCGAAAAGGGTGAAAAAGCTGATGAACTTTATCCAGCGCTCCCCAAGGAACCTAACCGGTGGGTTATTTTCCATCTTTTGTACAAAAATCAATCTTTGCATAAGTGTAATATAAAAAAATCAAATCAATGATTTTCTAGTGAAATTTACTTTGGTATCAAAATTGATCTATTTTTTTCTTGAATATCATGTAATCAATTTAAATCAATAGCTCTTTGCAAAGTTGTTTTCCTCAAAATCACTCTTGCGCAAATATCAGAAAAGAACAAAAACCAATGATTCATTTTCTCCTTACATTTCACAATACCGTTTCCACTCATCCAAAACACGCAAAAATGTTTTTAAAACTTTCACTTTCATCTTAACTTTGACTTTAACTTGTAAATCTCCTTTCCTTGCAAATACCTTTTCGACAACAATTCTTCAACCAAAAAAGCCTAGAAAAAGGTAAGCCCAAAACTAAAGGTAAACGGATGCTTCGGCTTTGTTCGACCGGACAACTCGCGCATTGACCGGGCCAAAAATAATGAAAATAGAAAGAAGGAATATAAGGGGAATATGGGAAATAGAGGGAAAACAGAGAAAGAAAACAGGGGAGTTGACTGACCACAACGGAGACCTCGCTTCTGTCCATTCTCGTATTTACTTTTCCTCGAATTCGTATTTCTCTCTCAATTCAGAAATTCAAAACTTAAGAAATGAAAAATGAACCTGATTTAGAAAAAAAAATACCTTCTGAAAATTCTACTGTAATAACTGATTACAATATTTCTAGAAGAGTTCCGGAACCTATAAATGAAAAGAACATCGCGATATATGCTGGATTAACTGCGTAAGTTTTTTGGATATTAATTATCACAGTAAAGTTATTAATTTCTGTATTAAAAATAAAATTTTAGATTGTGTGTTTTGACCGTCATGATTTTCGGAATTGCTGGATTTATGTTTTTCGTCATGTAAAGAATCTTTATATTTTTTCATGTAAAGGAATCTTCATATTTTTTTCGTGTCGAAAAATTCTCAACCTTATTTTCCCATCTACAGAAAATCAAACTTATTTCAATATACAGAAAGCGTTCAACCTTATTTTTCTAATACAAGTCTCCAAATCCATGTTTTTCATGTAAAAAGCCTTCAAATTTATTTTTCTAAATGAATCGCCATATTCATTTTTGTGTAAAAGGGTCGCTCAATTCACTTTACATGAAAAACCACCAATCATATTTCCTATGCAAAAGTTAAACTCATCAGAAAAATCATCTAACTTACATTTTCCACATCAAGAAATCGTCAAACCCACATTTTCCATCCAAAGAAAGTCGCCAAGTTGGCCATTCTCACCAAGGAATCCAGATGTTCCATACAAATAAACCTCCAACTTCCCATATGAGAAACTCAAATCAAAATCCTCCATATATCGAAAAATCTTCAAACCCAAAAATTCCATATAAAAAACTCACCCCTAAAGGACTTCTGGCCCGGTCCTCGCAGTCGACTCAGCATCTGACCTCAAAAATCCCTTTAAAAATCACTTCAAAATCCAAGATACATATATCAAAGTGCCCATTTTACACCATTGTTTCATTTTCAATAAAAAAAACCTTTTAATCAAATCGGAATGAGTAAATAAATAAATATTACAATTCAAAAAAACCATTCAAATTAAATATATTTATTTGTTGTTGAAATTCGCCGTTGAGTACGATGTTGCTTGTCTTTGATTTCCTTGATTCCCATACGAGTTCACCGAAGTCGAGTAACCAGGAGCATTGTACGATTGGTTATAACCGTATCTAAAAAACCACAAATTAACAGAAACCTCCAAAGACCAGCCTTTAACCCTATGTTAATATATGTAAAAACTTTAAACTAAAATCGCGTGCACTCGCTCGATCTCGTTTAAAACGCGTCTCTTTTTCTCGCCACGTGCTATCTCGCATTGATACTTTTCTTCTTAAAAACCACGGAAAAATCAAAAATCAATTCCTACAACAAAAAACACTTTCCCAAAACCTTCGAGAAAAATACCTTCCTAAAAAATAAAGAAATTTAAAAAAACAAACGCGGATTGTGGAGAACTATAAGAAGGAGCTTGAGCTCCTGGATAATTCGGAGCAATAGATCCTTGTGCTCCTGGATATGAGCTAGTAGATTGATAGGTTGAAGAATATTGATTTCCTGTATTACTTCCAGGATAATTCGTATATCCTTGTGTTGTTGGCTGTGTCGGGGCAACAGAACGCGTTAAATCGATACGACCAAGATTAACGGGACCCGATACATTACTTGCTACATTTCCCGGTTGAAGACTCAACTCTTTAGCAAGTTTCTCGCGAAAATAATGGTAACGCGTACGCGATTCTATATATTGATCATAAAGAGGTCGGAGCTCACTGAAAAAGTCAAATAAAAACTAAGCTTCTTTCCCTGAAAAGGTATTACAGATTGATCGGACACGGTAATTCAGGATCAGCTTCAGGTCCTGGGATTTTATAACCCCAACACTGAGCCGAGTTTCCTTGCTGAACAGCAACAGGGGTCTGGACGCCGTTATTCGTCCTCTTTGCGGCATAATCATCCGTTTCATTCGGTCTTTTCTTCTTTCTGCTTTGTTCTTGCGGACATTGGGGAGTCTTGTGGTCCAAAGCCCCACAAGTAAAACACCTACAATTTCATATCAACATTTGTCTCTAAACCCAAAATCCAACTTATCCGACATGCCGGGTTCTTTTCGCAATCTCGACGTTGATCTCTCGATATGGAGTTCCCGACCTTCGAGCATGGTTTTGTCGAGCTCTCTAATGGCCAAATCCGCATCTTCCTCAGTTGGCACATGCTAAAATTAAAACCATGTAGAACAATCTAAACCCCATAAAAAACCAACCACAAATGCATAATTCTTAAGAACATCACATTCTTGAACATTCACATATTGGAGGAAAAGATTCCTCAGTCGATGAGAGTCCACTCCCTCTCCAAGGTTTCCAACAAAAAGTTTAACCATCTTGAATCCTGTCAAAAACTGTTTTCAAAAAAACACTCGAAAAAAGAAAAGATAATCCAGGGCAAAAAACCCTCAAACTTCTCACAATGACTCACAATAAGTTAATGGTTAGAAATAACATAAACAGAAAAAATCATAATTAACAGTACAAAAACCGTGATATTGTCAATTCACTGAGTCGCAGTGGGTTCAGCAAAACGATCTTTCTCACGAAGCAAGTACTCTCCCAAAAATTGAACCGGATTCGGTGGACGTTCCTTCGCAAGCTGTCCGAGACCTTGAAGAAGAATAGGTACAACAGTCTGATCCAAATATTGACGTGTTGGAATACTTTGTAAAGCCAAGCGCTGGTTTTCCTCCTTAAAAACTGTGTAAAGTAGTTTCTCGTATACAAAATTTACCTCAGTTTTCTTATCTGTCGGTTTCTCTGGCGGTGGCATGGCAGCAGCATCAGCGGCAGCTTGAGACGATTGTTGGAAATCCATTCCTTCTACTTTATCAGAATTACCATCCTTACTGTTCGGTGGTTCAGAAGTCGGAACAGCCGGTGGAGGCATTGTGGATTGATCAACCTCCGACATTTTTCTTTAAATAAAACTAAAAAGCAAAATTAATAAATTTCCAATAAATTCAGTTGAAAAACGCGGCGGGAAGTGAGCTCACCGGCCGAGCGGGATCCAACAACGAAAATTCGGACCGAGTTTGCCTTTGTGAAAAAAATTCACATTCCGTTGCCAAAGCAGAAATCCATCACAAAAATATTGTTTAGTTCAATATTCTCATATAATATTCGATAAAAAAAGAAATATCATTTCTTCTCACAAAAATGGAAGCCCTATCATGGAAACATCGTCTAATTCAATATTGTTTCATGTTCAACAAACAAAAGAACAAACATTCCTTTCCACCAAAAATAGGAATGCTATAACGAAAATGTTATCGAATCCAATATTCTTATATCACTAAAAAGCATGTCCTTCATCAAGATAAATTCGCGCCGAAATTGATATGAAACAAAAACATCAACCTCACAACAAAAAGTATCTCAGGGAAAACTAACCCCTGAATACATCATCTCTCTCCTCCCTAGATCATTATTTATAATCAACAAAAAAAACAAACAAAAAATCTATTTTTTCTCCAATTTTTCACGTGCCTCCTTTCCTCGATCAATGGCCATTTTGAACATGTTCATGTAATATCTAATAGCCGAACTAGAATCATCATTTCCAGGTATCGGATACGTTATATAATTAACTTCCGAGTTGCTGTCACAAATTCCTATCGTCGGTATTGCCATTTTCGCTGCTTCAATGACACCTGGATGTTTTTCCAAAACCGACGATAAAGTAGACAAAAATATAACCATATCCGGCAATCTAACAGATGTACCGAATAACTGTCCTGTATTCGTCAACGTTCCTTCTTGCCATTTCCTTGTGTGAGAATATTGCCCCATCTCACTCGCCATTTTTTCGACCATCAGCATATTTGCTCTATCCGAGGTAACAAACAGTATCATACCTCCACGATACGATAAGTGAGCAAGAACATTTAAAGCCTTCACAAGATATTTCTTCGTTGTCTCTAGATCAAAAATACAAACACCTAATCTCTCTCCATATAACGCCCATTTCATATTATCTTTCAGAGTTCCAATTTTATGTCCGTAATGAACTCTCGCTTCAAACATTTCCTGGATAGAAACTGCTTTCTCTATTCCAAAATAATCATCTTCTTGGAGAACAGGATCCAAATAAGGCCTGAAATTGCTATTTCCCAATTTCAAAATCATCTGAATCTTACCTGAGCAAAATCGGTCTCACACTGGCTTTCCTAAGGACATCCGAAGAAGGTTCCACTTCAACCCCAAGGACAGAAGCCGTTGGCGAAATAGAGCTAAACAACCTAGTAAAAATCCTACTTGACGTTAATCCCCGTCTCAACATCCTGGAAATATTAAGTAAAACAAAAGTTACAAAAAAAACGAATATTCAAGGATCAAAACCTCGTATCATAAAAGTAGATAAAACAATAATTATATTATATTTTCCTTGTACAAATAACAACTAGCTTGACGACTATCCAACCATTTAACTTTTAAATAAGTTTGAGCACTGGATATAGGAAGTTCGTCTTCGAAAATTCAAAGGTCACCTGCTTCTGAAAAAAGGTGAATTAACGAAAATAATCCAAATAAATAATTTTTATTAGAAACGATATTTAAAAAAACTAACCTCAGGAGCGGCTGCCAACAGTCTACAAACAATAAGATTCTTTTTCGCAATGGGCAAAAGCTGTTCCAAACACTTATCCTCCGGATTAATACTTTTCAATTTATTTAATTGGTCCAATGCCAATCCTGATGCTTCTTTTGCTCTTTCGTACAAATTTTTCGGTGGAATCTTCGACAGCATCCCACAATCGTGATCATTCAGATATTGATCATGGTTAATCCTCGCGAATACAGGCACATGAGCAAATGGCTCAAATCTCGCAGAATACCTATTTTTTTCGCCTTCCGGAATTTCCAAATGTCCCGCCGAGATCAATCCACAAATAACACTAACTAACGATCGGCACATAAGGGCATCTATTCTTTCATGCATAAGATTGGCTTCAATATCTTCCAGCTTTCTTCTCACAAATCCTTCTCTTTGTTTCTTCTTCCTCTCAAACTTCCTCGGATCAACGTGGTTCGGAACTAAATATGTATTAATAATAAATTTTAATTACATCAACAAGTCTACCAGATAAAACTCACCAAGTTTCAAATCCGCAATCAAATATTCTCTACTCTGCTCAAATAACCTATAGCGCCACATCGATATGACTTCTCCAAGATACCAGTAACAATATTGAAATTCATAAGGCACAAATAATTCTAGTTTGAATCCTAGAACAATATAATACCGCATCAATTCCATCAAATGTTGTCCAATGTATGCTGACAAACAAAATGGTTTCATTTCAACTGCCATCTTATACTCGTCTTGCACCTCCAAATATTCCGTAAACTTTTTATCCATATGCTCCGCTTCCGCATACAATGTATTAAATTCCTTCAAGGCTCCACAAATCTGTTCACGCTGACGGGTTTCATTCATCCCATAAATCTGTATCAATGAAAGGAAGCTCCTACTGACAGCAGCCAATACTTGTTGCCAATATTGTTGAATGGCCGGCGAATGATAAAGAGGATAGTTCTTATCCAAAACCATCGGACTCGTTGTAGCTTGAAGGGAATTAACAACGACATTGCTTAGTGGAATATTTCCAAATATAGAGTCTCCAAATGGTGCAATTGCAACTTGTAACAGGGAACGTGTAAAGACATCTCCGTTCGTAGTAAAACCACGGATATAGTTCTGAAACAAAAAAGTTAAACTCTGCAGAATTTCAGAATTTTAACACTAGATTATGAAACAAAAACTCACGAGTAAATCCTCTACAGTGTTAACTTTCAACGGAAGTTCTCGAGAAATATCCGTCATTCGATCCACCACCTCTTTCCAAAACTTGTAAATATCAATTCTGTTATTGATAACAGGAGCTCGTGGAAAGGTATTCGGAATCAAATGTCTATTAACATCTGGTTCTATTGCAGACAACCACGAAAAATCACCATCTTTTTCTCCATCTTTCGGCTGTAATCCTTCATCAATTGATTTCTCAATAGCATCCAAGGAATTGGTCAGGAAGGACACAGTTACAGTTGCTGCTTTGAAATTAACTATAAATCCTTCTTCTGAATCAGGAGCAAGTACGGAACTCGGAGGAACAATAGCTGCTATTGTTTCCAGAAAATATCTCAAAAACTTCAATCTGTGTAAAATCGCCTTCTGCTCAGCAGAATTATTTCTTTTTCCTTCAAATTTCTTTTCAACCTCCTTCAAAGCAGCAATAACATTATCATTGTCCACAGAAGAAAGCATCGATTCATCAACTCTACAAGACAATGTGATGTCTTCGTCGTAGGCGATTCCTCCTAAGTCGATGATAAACTTCAACGATCTCGTAAATTGCAAAAGCCCTGTGCTTGCGACTCTCAAAGTCTCATCTTCAATAATATTCGGGTTACTCAAGCAAATATTCGTGAAAACAGTCTGGTCCAAGGAATTTCCGTTCAGAAAAGATGCAATAAAAGCCATCGTAGCATCGAAAGTTGCTATCAACTCTTTCATCGGCATCGATTTCGTGTTTAATCTCCCAGAACTAATAGCTTGTTCTAATCCAAGACTCAAATCAATCGGTATCATTCCTTGATCCATTTTTGGATCCATCAGTTCAATAGAACTCATGCATTCCACTAAGGTAAAATCCCCAACTGCGGCCAATTCACCGAGAGCGAGATTTTGGCAATCCGAAATAAACTGTTCTGTGACATCTATCGATTCTCTAGATTCAAAAGCATAAGCCCCGATGACATTCTGGAAATGCGACGATGAATTTGTTGGGCCTTCTTCAGGCGAACCCGCTTTATCCGCGTCTTCTGACATTACCTGGAAAAACAACAGTAATAAACAAGGAAACAGCAGTAAAATAAAAACAGAAATCACGAAAAAAGCGGAGAAAAATATAAATAAGTCATTCTAACATGCAGATATCAATAGGTTTTCAACCAATGAATCAAAATTCAGATTAAAGGAATGGATTTATTTCTTTTTCGGTTCCCTTAAGAAATAATCGTCGTCATAATCATCAAGATTCCGCACATCAATTCCAGGTCTGCCTTCCGCCAGATTCCTCCTTCTTCTTTCGTCATCCAAATACTCATATTTTTTTAAAGCGTCAATATACTCGTCGTAAAACTGCTGAGGATCAGGAAACATAGATTTAAAGTGGGCATTGTAGAGATCAATAACTTCTTGTTCAATGGAATTTTGTAGACAAAAATGTTCGCCGAGGGTCCTTCTGCTTACTGCTTGGAGTTGAGTTTGTCTTAGTTTATCCAGAGCCTGAAAACAAGGAATCAATATATGACAGTTGATCAGAAAACAAACCGCCAATTTTTCGCTGAATTCTGCATCAAAAACAGCTCTTCTTTTAATAAAGTCTTCATCTGTCCTTCTCGTGATTCCAGCATCTTGCTCATCAAGCTGAAATCCGGAGGAATTTAAAAAAGAAGTGAAATAAAGAAATTAGAAGTATTTCCACAAAATAGTTTCGACGTGGATTCCAAACATTATTCAGAAACTTCTAGAAATAGAGGTTTTGTGCATTTATTAACGAATTTTTCATTGAATTGTGAGATATTTCGGTCAAAAGGCAGAAAATTACTTAATGTAAAAACCAGGTGGATTCTTCCATAAAGCCGTTTAAACAAGAATTCATTAGAGCTTTCCGAAACCAAAATCCCATATATTGGTTTCCGAAGTTCTTTCTGGGTTTTGGAAGACATTAAGGAAAAAGAAGAGTAAATATGAAAACTAAAAAACTAGAACAAACCTGAGAAAGCCTCATCCGGATAAAGTCACGTCTGCTCATACAAGGCCCATCTTCGCTGGAAGTTTTCCTGTCTTCCTCGTTGCCGGGCATCTCAAGGAGAAAGATTTAGGAAAGAGGTTGAAGGAAGTTTTGGAGGAGTCTCGGAGTAAAGGAGAGAAATGAAGCGGCAATTAAAAAAAAGGAGCTCACAATGAGATTCGACAACGAAGCGAAAGCAGGCAATTTTCGCTTCGGGAGAGACTCCGATTTTTCTTTTCGATGTTGAGGAGATATGGATTAATATGGGTATTTATTAAATGTTCTCCACTATATTTTCCGGAATTTAGTGTAATATTGTACATTAATATAAATGAAGAACTTTACAATTCGTAATATTGATGAAAAGTACAAAGAATCTACTTCGAGAAAGACTTCAATATAAAATTTTCTTTAAAAAATCAGAAAATCGGAAATCAAGAAAATAGATAACAGCATTTTTTTATTTCTAACTTAAATTCTGTATCATCGTGTCAAGATAACATCGGGAAATATGAGAGCAATTTTCTCTGACAACACCGGAAACAATTTCTAATTTTATCATTTTCAAGTTTTCGAGTTTTCAGCAAACATTTCAGGAATTATAATCTCAATACCTAGACATCTTTTCTGAATATTACTGCATAAACAGAAATTAAATTGAAAATAAGATTTTTGTGCGACTTCATTTTCTTTCCAGGACCACGTAAATGCTTTTTTCCAGGGTCTCAGAAGTTACTTTATGAAACCAAGTACTTCTTTCGTTGTAGAATTACGATCAAAAAGTGATGGAAATGTGATTTAATCGTTTCGAAAAAATCCAAACCTCAAAATCGAGACTGATAGCGGGGTTTTCACCGATGATTATTTAAGACTGAATAAATACTCAATTGATTTTCCTCTTGATTTCGGTTGCTTAAAAAATAGGAAGAGGTTCAAAATAAACACCTGTTCCTCATACTCGGGAGACGTCAGTGGATATTCAAAAAAGTTCGTTTCGTTTTGTTCCGTTTTGTTTTTAATTTTCTTTTTGAATTTTTTACAGATCTCTGAAGCTAAAATCAGAAATTGGAGAGAGATTTCGGAAATTCTAGAAACTTGTGTCTCAGATAACGACTAGACTAATCAGGGGGAATAGAAACATTCATTCTATAAAACCTGTAAAATAGTTAAATAATTACATGGGAGAGATTATATTTTTTCACCGTCTGGTTTATAATATCGGTATAAATAGAAATGCTCCGACCAAATCACAATTAGTGACAACTTGTTTCGAGATTATAAAAATATGTTGTTTGGTATTGATATCAGACTTTAGTTCACTGCGATCACTCATACAATTACCGTTTATTTTTTCCTTTTCAAAAGAACAGTTTTTCCCATAGAGGGATTAATAAATCTTAGATAAAATTTGAGTTCTTTTGTGATATTTCGAACGTCTTTCTTTTTGTTTACAGAAGCATCAATAAGTCTACAGTTATGTTGACGAAGTTTTCCAAAGGACATTACATGACGATAATAATAAGGAAAAATTATTCATGTTACTGAGCTTTTCTTAAGGACGTTATGCTATGATCATAATAGGAAAAAATTAAAATCGAAAGTTTTTTCATAATTCGAATTTCTATTGAAGTTGATTTTTGGATGTTTTTCAATCTATAACCAAATTTAGGAAAAATAACTATCGAAATGGATCGCTTTTATCTGTTTACCGAAAGTCCGTGACTTCCTGGTGATGGGATCAGTCGACAACAGAGCTCTTACTTTTGCACTTTCAGAAAGAGTTATAAGTCAAAAATAGAATCAACTCGGAAAATCCAGACTAGGAGTAGATCAATTAATTTTGAAAATTGTAGATTTTTAAGGATAAAGGTCTTTAAAATGGAAATTCTGGGAAATTGAAAACTTCGAAACAAACAATTTTGGAAGATCAACTGGTCTAGTAAACAGCTGAAAGATCAATCCGGTAATGAAAAATATAATCTTTCGAAATTTTATGGCCAATATTTTTCATTGGCTTAAAAATCATTTTTAATCTTTATTTTTATCCTTATTTTCCACAATCCAGACTTATTGTAGAATTGTTTTGTCGAAATTTTTGGTCACAATAATTCTGTAAATTTGGCCAATTGAGATTTTTTGTGAAAGTGAAAATTACATTTTTTTTCTCACACTTCCTTTATGTTTATTAGCTTGGATGATGTTCATTTTTTTGCAGTGTCTCAGAACAACGTGTTCTTGGAAAATACCGTCTGTAAAATAAAATAATTTTTTTCTCGAGACGAATTTCATGAATTTTTATAATGTTATAGAATTTTCGATTTTAAATGCTCATTCCAGAAATCTCTACAGTACTCTGAAGAATTTTAATCAAAATGAAGGAAGGCGATCCAGTTTCGAAATTACTGATAAAGTTACCGAAGAAATTCCAAGCTTTCCCAGTTCTTTTCGGGGCAATCCTGATCCATCTCTCCTTAGGGACCTACCATACTTTCGGTAAAGAATTAAACTTAATAAATAAATAATTCTAATAAATAAAAAGATTTTAAACGAAAAATTTAATTAATTTGCTTCAACCAGAAATTATAGGGAATATGCTACCATATCTCGCTTCCTACATGAGGAACAGGACGGATCCGGGGGTTTCCATCGACGAATTGATGTGGGTCCCGACTTTCCAAGGTGCTTTTCCTTTCGCCATGGTCATCGGGGGATTTCTGTCAGCGAAGGTCGGTCCGAGAACCGCCGCTTTTCTGGGATGTGTCATTATGAAGTTTGTTTCTTTTAATTAAACCTTTAAATATTTAATAAACCATCTAGTCATTTAAAAATCATTTAGTTATTTTTTAAATTTTTAAACAGTTTCTGATTTTAGTGGAGGAGTTCTACTTTCTGGATTCACGATCAAACTCTCCTTTACCTCCTTCATGTTAACTTATGGAGTGATGTTCGGGCTCGGCCAAGGGATCGCCTACGTCGTCGCTCTCTCCTCCGTGATCAACTGGATTCCGGAATCCGTGGGGCTTTTCAGCGGCCTCGTTGCTGGCGCTTTCGGAATTTCTGCAGCAATTTTTACTCCTATTCAAACGGCTCTAATAAATCCAGAAAATTTTATCCCAGAAAAGTCCGGATATTTCTTAAATCCTATTCTTCTTGATAGAATTCCAAATATTTTCTTTATTTTTTCTTGTATATATTTAATCATGCAAACCATCGGACTCATTTTCATCTGTGATCCTCCAAAAAACGTTTGTTTTTTTATTTTGGCTTTCCTCATTAAATTTTTCAGATTCAAGTCACAGAAAATCAAAAACCAAAAATCAAACGATGGCTCTCTGATTCAATTGCTATACACCCTATTACTACAGATCCTGTTATCGTAAAGCCAACTACTGTAGAACCTGTCGTTCTAAAATCAATTACTGTAGATGCGGGTGGAAAGTGGGATATCGAAAAGGAAGAAGTTAAATTGTCGAAGCTGAAAGATTTTGATGTTGTTAAAAAGAGGACGGTTAGTTTTTGGATCAATAGGTTGCAAGATATTCTTCTGAGTTTCCACAAAAGATAAAACAATTCCTTGTGAATTTTCTCACAGCATTTAGAGGAAATTACAGTTTTACTTTTCGAAATTAGTCTTTCATTTAAACAAAGTTCGGAAATAGAATAAAATTAATAAAAAAATAATTTCAGAAAAATCCGAGAATTACAAAAGATGATTCCTTTACTGAAACCGATATTGAATTTAGTGACTTTTTTTCCGAAACTTCCGATGAATCTATTGGACAAATTTTGGATAACAGATCAAAGAAAAGTTTTGATGAAGGAAAATCAGATGAAAGTTCAGATGGAATACCAACAGAGAATTCCATGGAGATGGAAGAAATATTAAGAAGCTCGACTTTTTACGCCTTATTTTTGGCTTTATTTTTCTGTTCCTTTTATGGAAACCTTTACTACAATCTGTACAAGGTAATTCTTTTATCTAAAAGTACCGTAAAACCTCTATTTGTGACCTATAGGCCACAATTTTTTAATTGCCTCGACGGGGGATGCTACTATTAGAGATGGGCCACAATTAGAGATAGACCACAAATAGAGGTTTTATGGTATATCCTAAAATACTTTAAAAGTATCTAAATAAAAGAAATATTTTAACAAGTATACAAAATGAAGTAGAAATTTTAACAATAGCAATTCCAGACTTTCGCGAACACATTCATCGAGGACGACATGCTCGTGACGATAGCCTTCAGTGTGGGTACGGTAGCGAACTCCATCTCCAGGATCGGATGGGGATACCTCGCAGACAAATTCAGCTTTCAATTTGCATTAACTGTAGCCAGTTTCTCTGCTGCAATACTCCTTTCCACGATGCCTTTTGTCAAATTTGGAGGGAAATTTCTTTATTTTTTCTGGCTAATTTTGATGTTTATTTCCATCGCTGCAAATCAAAGCTTGTTTATTGCAGCGGTTGTGAAATCTTTCGGACCAAAACAGAAGTCCATGTGTTATGGGTTCTTGATCCTGTCTACAGTAAGATTTTCAAAACTCATTGAAATGAGAATAATTTCCCTGGATTTCAGACAATAAGTGGGGTTTTGCTCAGCACAGTGTGTCAAACAATGTTGTCGACAATTGGCTACACTTGGATGTTCATCTCAGGGGCCGTTTTTGCTTTTTTTGGTCAGTTTCCGGTTTAAATTATCTTCTTTTTTTAAAACTTTCAACCTGGACCATTTTTCTCTTTTCGAGTTAGTCTTAGATCATTTCCATCTTTTTTGATCTAAATCATTTTTTTCCAAAACACCTATTAATATAAATAATTCCCATCTTTTAAATACGCATTAATTTAAATAATTCTCATCTTTTTAAACAAATATTAATCTGACAATTCTTTACAGCTCTGGTAACAACTAGTTTGACGCGGTATACTTCCCAGGGAAGAGTTATCAGCATCCAGAAAAAAGTCGTGAAAAAGAATCTGAAACTTGTTTTCCAAAAGTTTCCAAAGAACACTGAACTCGAACTTTAATCTAACTTTAATCCAAAAAAGTTACGAGTAACGAACCCTATTATCATTGAATAATTACACTTTGGACCGGTGATTGTGATAAATTGATTGTTGTATTCTTGTGGATGTTAGTCTTCTTCGTCTTTACATGACAAGGCCTTGTATTGGGGTCTCTTCGATTGCTCCGCTTCCTTCGAGGTCATTGCCACGATGAATCCGACGCCTGCTCCAATAGTCGCTCCCACGGCCGTCCCGATCACTGGGAGAAATGCTGAAATAAAAATAGTCAAAAATAACTTCAATATTTCCAAAGAATCAAAACAATCTAAAATTTATCTTTCTTGGGGAATTAACGTTTTCAAAAAATGAAAAATATATTGATATTTCGAAATTTTTAGGATTTTACAGTTGCGATCTAAAACTCTAAATTTTGTCGCTTAAATCTTTCTTCAAGATTTTGAAATTGATAACTTTCGAGTAATTTCGTAAGTATCTAACATCTTTCAATATCGCCCAAATATCGTAAAGAGAAAATTCCTGTTACAAAAACAAATTTCCGAAGATCGAATAACAACTTTCCATCAAAAAAATAATTAATTTCCCAACCAATTTAAAAGATTTCACAACTCACATCCAAGAATTCCTCCAGTGGCGGCTCCTGCAGCGATTGTCTGGCTCCCTATTTCGTCCTCCTTTTTCTGTTCATCTTTCGAAAGCGGTGCCGACCTCAGAACTTCCCTCTTCCCCGGTTCCATAGAGTGCCCGATTCCATCTTCCATTTCGAATTCTGAAATAATAAAAAATAAAAATCTTTTTCGAGAGAGAGACCACAAAAGAATAGTCGCGTTTGAATCCAGAGAAACGGGAACAAGGGAGTGTCAATTGATCGGGGCGCTGTTTGTATTAATACACGCGGCCGCGAAAGATAACGACCATCATGAGGTAGAAATCTTACATGCAGAACATTTTGCAGACGGAAAATAACGGAATTTTCCAGACAATCTTTAAAATTTCGTGTGCAAAAAAGGAGGGCATCTGTGGGAGACTGATTAGCGGCGAGGGTTCCAAAAAATACTGACGATGCAGCTTGATCTCGGGCGGAATCGAACCACCGACCTTCAGTGTGTTAGACTGATGTGATAACCCCTACACCACGAGACCGTAGGACCCGCCAAAATTGGATATTTCATTAAATTGCCTGAGGGCATGTATCCGAAGAATCACGAGGAAAAGTTGACTGGAATAAGGTCCTCTTCCGGACACTTGACCTCGAATCACAGCTTGTACTAAAAGGAAAACAACCATCCTTCGAACTAAGGCCAATCTTCCAAGAAAATTAAACAAATTTTTGGACCTTTTGGAACGAAGCGAATCAAAGCATAAACAAATAATAATTCATGAACTTTGTCAACGAAATTTTGTAACTGTTGGAAAGTTTCATAAATATTCCCGAGAAGGCGGTTGTTTGTGAAGTCAAAACTAAAACACGAATTCTGTCATGAAAAACACAAAATCGAACCTCGTCACAAACTTTTTTGAAATCTCAAAAACATCCATTCCTGGATACGAGTGGAATTTTGTATCAAAGACCAATGAAAAAGTTAAGCAAAGTTTTCTCGGGATGTGAATTATCTGAAAATAATCAAAAAATCACTTGTTTTAAGGGAAAGTAAGATTTAATGTTAAAGAAGTAATCGAAAGATTGAGTAAAGTTCACTTTCTGAAGATCATGGAAAAGATGCTTAAGTGAAAATGAGATTTAGTACCCAAAAAGTAATCACGAGATTAGACGTAGCTCTTTTCCGACCTTTCTGAAAATAACGTATTCTAATTCCTAAGCGTGAATAGAATCTGAAGTCGGAAAATTAATTAAAAAGTTAAGCAAAATTTCTGAAAATGATATGTTCGCTCGTTTCTAGATGCGAGTTTGTTAGTACTAAAAAAATGATCAAAAAAATAAGCGAAATGTTTGGACACAACGACATGTTCACTGATCTTCAAACGTGAACAGAACTTTACGCCGCGACTGAAGAGTATAAAAATTTTAGTCCGTATTTAAAAATAACTTCATTTTATAGCACCAATTATTCTATATCTCCACCGTCACCATAGACTGTGTATCGGTAGATGAACCTATCAGTCAAAAGTACCTTAGATCGAGTTCTTGAGAAGATTCGGGAGTACCCTATCTTTCGAGTTCCTGAACGAAGGTGTAGATTGTGTCAAAGTTCGTAATAAACTATATGGTTCCCTAGAAAAGAGGCAGAAAGTACAAACTAGTTCTAGTGCAATTGATTCCTTGTTAACTAAATCGGTCGGGATTTTGGGAGGACCACCGAACAAACTGGGGAACGAGTCCTTTCCCTTTCCCTTTTAGTCTTTCGGCCCTCCTGGAAAAAGGAAAAGCTGTCAAAACAAAAAGAAAAGTAAAAAAGTAAATAGTGTTTCGCTTCATCCTGAAGATAATTCAGTTCTGTCGATGAAAAATTCGAGGAAAACTCAGTTCCGTTAATGAAGAATTCGAGGAATGTCAGAGAATCCCAGAGAAGAGATCGTGAAATGGAGGCTCGGAGACAGTAATTTCTCCCTCTTTTTTTTACTGAAAATTCTGAATCGACATTGCTCCGATTGGACCTTCGGGGAGGACGTCAGAACGGTAAGTTTAGTTTAAAAAACGTGAATAATTTCAGTAATCTCAAACATATTTGAAGTACTAAAAAGTCCTAAAATATTAAAAATTCTAAAAAGGTTCAAAAATTAAAATCTACAAAAGAGAAACTGACCTTCATTTTTTTCAATTTTTGTTTCCATTTTCCAAATACGTTGCTCAGTTACGCCGTCCTTGAGGTTTCCTGTTACTCATTTGTCGTAGATTTTGTATTTATTTAGTTTCGTCGTCATGGAAGCGGAAATTGTCGACGTTAAACTCATCTGAGGGCAGATTACCTGACCTAAGAGGAACAAATAAAATCTTTCATTAAAAATTTTCAAAGAGATTAAATTTTTTTATCGAGAAAGTTTAAAATCATTTTTTAATGACAAAGATGGTTAAGCTGTTTGTCTCTTCTTTCAAATTCAAATTTTTTTATTATTTAAAAACATCATGAGATTGTTGTGTTTCGATGCTGTTCAAACATGGGATCCAAACTGTATAAATATAAAAGTCAGTTGACCTAGTTCATCAAAGTCTCGGAAAATTTTCAAAAATATAAAAAATTTATCCATCAAATTCGTAATTTCCTTCAAAAAAATTTACTCTTCGAATTTATAGAGAATTTTCTTTAAGAATTCACCCACGACATCAGAAGGAAATTCTTCATGTTTTAATATCAGCAATAAACATTTCATTTTCTAATCCAACTTACTTTTCATTGATAACATTTCTAAAATCAAAAGAACCTACTTTCTAGAATACCAGATACTTCAGAAAAAACAACTCTAAAAAATCAGTGTACTGCTACAACAGATAGAAAGTAAACGAAATAAATAAGTTTTCAGTTAACGAAAATCCCGGAAGTATCCTGGATCAGCGAAGGCAAGGGATTTTCGTCCAAGATCTACTCTGTAAAATTGTTTCTTGAAGACAACAAGGAATATGAATTCTGTGTCAAGGTCAGTCATACACACGATTACCCATTAACTAATTGACGTGTGTGCATCTATATCCATATGTATGCATATGCATATAAATACATAGCGTCATTTGCTTATTAGGTAATTAATGTTCGCAATCCTTAGATCCCGAGTGCCTTCCATCTCGAGGCTAGTATCATAGCTGCGACAGAGAATATGACCGAGGAACAGCTTGAGGAGGAAAGACAAAAAGCTCGGAAGATGATCGCTCAAGCCCATTCGAGAGAGGTCAATTTTTACAAATTTTCTTCGAAGATTTCTCCAGGATTTCTGAAAATCCCGAAATTCATATACGGCAGGGACTGGACAAAAGACCAAGAGGTTACTTTTGAAATCATATTTTTCATGTAGAATATTTTCAGGGGATTCTGATGATGGAAGATTTCTCGAAGATTTGCAAGAAAGAATTTGTCCCTCGAAATCCGTTCACAAAATCTCAGGTTCTTTCTTTGATCGAGGAAATCGCAAAGATCCAAATAGCTTCTATCACGAAGGAGAATTTAGTTGAAGATTTCCCGATTTTGGAAAACACCGTCATCTCTATGTCGAAATATGCTCATCTTAGTTCAGAAATTCTACTTTCGAGAAACCTGGATTTTTTCACAGAAGAAATAGCAGAAAAAATCCTAGATCTCTCCAGACCGAGTACTCTGGCGTATTTGCTCAGCTACACCACCGAGGAACTCGCCCCGGTCCTCGTCCACTCAGCCATATGGCCAGGGAACGTCCTCTGGGCTTCCGAATCCAAAGTCACTTCATCTCAAAGCTCCGAAGTTACACTACCTCCAGAATCCGAAGCTCCGTTAGTGTCGATTGTGGACTGGCAAGGGTGTTTTGTAGGCTCACCCACCGCCGATCTGGCTGCTCTTCTAGCCATCTCCGTGACCGGCCAAGAAAGAAGGCTTCAGGAGGATGAGTACATCCAGCATTTCGTCACTGTCTTCAATAACCTCCGGAATCAGAGTTCGGAAAAAGGAAAAATTCCGATTCTTGATTTCGAAATTGTGAAGGAAAACTACGGAAAAAGCCTCTTGTATTCCGCCATAGAATTGATCATCATAATCGTCACGAACCCCTTGGATGACATCCCCGAAGATCCTCAAACCATGGGAACGATGACACAGAGACTCAAGTTCCTCATTGAAGATATCTTTAATTAAATTTCAATTTTATTATTTTCTGAAAAATGGAATGTTCGGAATTCAACGGAAAGAAAAATGAGTTTTGAAAAATTAATTTGGCTACAACGAGTTCATTGAGTACGGTAGTGGGTGAGCATGCCTGACTGAGCTGACAAGGGAAATCCCTCTAATCCAAGTAATCTTTGAAATGATCTATGTCCAAAATCGAAACTTCAAAAACACATTCAGAACCCCCGTTTCAATTTTTCTGAAATTTCTTCCAACGGAAAAATTAATAAATATAAGTGATATGGGAAATTCATTTAGTTAAAAACCATTAATATTAATAAATATGAGGCAGAAAATAAGGGTCTTGGAAATAGAAAATCGAAATCACACTAAATAAGTGGATTTTTTCATATATGGAATATATAAACTTTTTGTTTACTTTCCTCGCATCGAAGTTCGTAAAAATAGAAAAGGACTCTGAATATGTGTCTGATATATTAGGAAATGAGATATGAACTTTCTCGAAAGATCACTTGGATTAAAGTCGATTTTCTTGCGAGACTATTGCTGAGGGACACAGAACCTCTCGCAAGCTAACTTGGAGTCGAATCTGTTTCCGTTTCCTCCGCAACCGTGATGGAAGAAGAGTTTGCATTTTCTATCCTTGATACTGTAGTAGTACTGGAGGTTCGTCTTGGGAGTCAGCTCGTCTTCTCTACAGATCCGGCCTTCAGTGGGCTTCAGTTGACAGAGAGACTTATCCGGGAGATGCTTGTTATTGGAACGAGGGCCCTCGATTTCGAAGGGGTCTTCCGCGGAGTTGATCCTGAGGTGACCGTCCTCGACGAAGCCTTCTGGAGACTTCATGCTGGAGAAAATAACCTCGCGAAGCTTATTGGGACGATCCATGGGCTTCAGGAACATGTGACCGTAAGGCTCCTCTTGATCACCATGGGGCATTACAGCGGGGGCCACAGCGACAGGGTTGGAGGGATCTGGACGGACGTTCTGAGCTAATTCAGAATTTCCCGCAGCGTCTTCTGGATATTGGTTATTACCAGAAGCACCGCTTCCAGCGACTCCAGAGGCATCGTTTTCTCCAAATGCCGCAACACTCTCACCCTCGACATTGTTCTCGAGGTCTTCAGCAGCTGAAATTCATTAATTTCATAAATATCACAAGAACCAAAGTTTGCTCTACTACAAATTGGTCTCGAGGTAAAAATTCAAGATCTTCTGGAACTCAATTTCGGATGTCTGTCCCAGAATTTTTCACTGTAATTAGAAAAACTTGCCTAGACTGGAACGGGGTTTGGGAGTGCTCAGCTTTGGAGGCTTAGGGTCACTAGGAAGAGAGCCTCGCTCGAGGACTTCTCCAGGATTCGCCCGACGATGGCCGAAATAAGGAGCATCGACAGGAGGAGGAGGGATGTTGCTTCCTTGGATCGACAGAGGGCAACAGAGTCTGCTATTTCTCTCGAGGTCCATGGAGCAGTAGTATCCTTTAGGACAGAGGTCGTGACCGTCGAAGCCAGCTCCACAAGATTTTGCTTTTCCGTCAGCTTCTAGAAGAGCATCGGATCCATCAGGACACATGTTTTCTGGGAGAGGAGCGTTGATGGGGTTGAATTCCTTTTGGGATGATCCAGCAGCTCCGGCAGAATCACCAGGGTTGGAGGATGACTGAGAGGATCCAGAAACTCCGGAAGAAGCTCCAGAGTAGTCTCCAGAAGCACTAACAGGGGTTCCAGCAGCTGGTTGAGATGCTGCAGAAGCACCAGCTGGTTGAGTGTCAGAAGCACCAGCGGCTGGTTGAGATGCTTCAGAAGCACCAGAAGCGCCAGAAGCAGAGTAGTTGTCAGAAGATCCTGATGGAGCGTGTTCGCTCGCAGCTGCACTTCCTCCAGCAGAAGCCGGGGCAATAGCGTCAATAGATGCTGCTCCTTCGGTGAGTCCAGCAGTATCATATCCATCAGCAGCATGTTCTGTAGGGACTCCATGAGCGTGGTGATGTTCGTGGTGATGCTCGTGATGGTGTTCATGGTCATGATGACCTCCTTCGAATTTTCCTGCAGCACTGATGAATGGTTTTCTTCTGATTTCCTTGTTCTTCGAGGCAGTCAAGATAGATTCAAGGTTGATAGGGTCTTCAGGACAGCAGACATCTGGAGGACCTTGTCTACAGTAGTATCCACTAGGACATCCGATGGAATCCGTCTGGTCTCCGCAGAGGACGGGGGCGTTGTCTCCCAAAGGCATTCTTCCTCCAGGGCATCTTCCAGGAGGAACCTTCGGGGTTTCAGTAGTGGTCGTGATGACGATTCCGAGCTTGCAGCGTTGTTCACACTCTGACTTCGTGGCGAAGTTGTTGGCGTTGCCTCCGCATCCAGAGTAGTAGAAGAGTCTGCAGCTGTCGATCTTGATGTCGTAGAAGTATCTTAGATGAGCTTCGTTGCAAGATCCCTTGTCCACCACTTGAGTACAAGGATTGACTCTCAAGTGAGCGAGCTTGTCCACACTTCCTGCTCTCGAAATCTGTGTCACGGGTTTGTCGTCGAATCTCAGGGGTCTCGTGATGGAGTCAATGGAGAAAGCCGTTGGTGGAAGAGCCTGACGTCTTGCTCTCTTCAAATGCTGGATATTAATCTGCGAGGGAAGCGACTTATATCCATGTTTAACTTCTTCTCCGTCATATCCTCCGAAGATATGGGTGTCATAGGGGTCGTCGGCGTTGGGGCAACAGAAGAAGTCCATTCCGTTGAAATAGCAGACACTGTTTTCTGGACATTGGTTCTTTCCTGGAAGACACATGACCTTACGTCCATCGGCGTACTTCAGGGGCTCCAAGCTGTTGGGACAGAGAGGGATTCTCGGGGCTTCAGTCGGTTCTTCGGGGATCTCTAATTCTGAAGGAATGATTCCAGGAAGAAGATCGAGATCGTCAGGAAGATGAATATCCTTGTCTTGAGGAACATTAGCGACTCCTCTTTGTTTGGGAGAACCATCTTGGTAGTTCACTCCACCCTGGGGAGAAGGTGCGATGATGCCCTTGGGTTCGTTTCCGGTGGGGGTCATCTTAGGCAAAGCAGGTTCTGCTCCATATCCAGATCCACCTTGGCCTTCAACTGGAGCACTAGGGGCTTCAGGAGCAGGGGCTTCAGGGGCAGGGGCCTCTGGAACAGGGGCTTCAGGGGCAGGAGACTCAGGGGCAGGAGCTGGGGGTTGTTCAGGGGATGCAGGAGCTTGAGGAGTCTCTGGACCAGGATTATTGGGAGAAGACGCTGGAGGACTGTCTGGGAGCTCCTGAATCTGGTTGCCATCGTAACTCTCGACGTTGGTAGAAGCCTTCTGGACAGGTGGGGGAAGTGGTTTCTTCTCTGGTTTCTGGGGGTTGTGTTTCGGGATAGGAACGGTTCTGATTCCGAGGTTGCAGATACCTTCACAATCTCTCTGATTCTCGAAACGGTTGTCGTTTCCACCAGTGCCTCTGAAGACCATCTGTTCACAGCGGAGATTCTTGGCGTTGAAGTACCAAACAGGGAAGTATCCTTTTCCAAATCCTTCTTCCTTCGGACGTTTGCATCTTTCGGGAAGAGCAGCCGTAGCGGCCGGAAGTCCACATCTAGCTTCGCAGGAATATCTGTCGAGGAAGTTGTTCGCGTTTCCTCCACAGGATCCGTACGAGAACTCTTGACAAAGTCCTCTTTCGGCGTTGTAGAAGTATCTCGGAACAAAGTCGGTACAGTTTCCGGTATCTGGAGGCAAGACACAAGTCTCATCTTCCTGGATGTGAGAGGGGGGCTGGGGAGGACCGAAGACCTCCGGAAGGGGCACTGGGGATGGACGTGTCGGGAGTGGACGAGGTTTGAACTCTGTTGTCGAAACAGTCGTTGAAGGTGTTGTTGAAGGTGTCGTTAACTCTGTTTCTGCATCTGTCGTTGGTTGAGTTCTCGTGTTGTCGACTGAAATAATGATTGAATTCGAAATTTAAAAAACTGAAAATGTGAGTGATGCAGTTTGAAGGAAATTATGTAAGGAAAAATATTAGGTGATATGGAAGCGATTTGTTAGAAAAACGAGGCACAAATTATTGGAGCTCCCAATGTTCATCTGAAAAACATCTTGAATTCATCGATGGAAGAGTTCTAAAAATTCAATTGTTTCCTAAAATTTCTTCAAATGAAACTTTCGGCAGAGAAGCGAATTCGTCTTCCATCCCAACAGTCTTTGTAGAACTTGAACTGTTCCAGAATACTTACTCTCTTCACCAATTAATTCACTCAAGCTATACTTTCCGAAACATCCATCAACAGATCCTGCCGAGGATACATTGAGGGATTATCGATAAAGTTGTCAGACAAAGCAACGATTTCTGGTCGATCAGTATGTCAACTTTCAATTCAGAAGCGGAGGCGGAAGCGAGATTCGAAGTCTCGGGGTTACCTGGGGGTGCGATTGGGGGTTGGACGTTGGATTTCTCTCCGAAGACCTTGTACTCTCCTCCGGATTTCGGTGGTTCTGTCGTCGTCTCTTCAGCAGCCTTCGTTGTTCTCTCAGCAGTCAAGACAGAATCCGGACCGTATCCAGGAGCCTGGGGTTCTGTCACTTCCTCCTCGGGGAGAGAAGCCGACTCGTGACTCGAAACCACGGATTCTTCGCCGTAACCTTTCTCCGAATGAGGAGCGATCGTTTCGAGGCCTTCTACCGCGGTAGAAACTTCCGGAATCGCTTCCGAAGTCGCTTCTACCGTAGTAGTGGAGGCTTCAGAAGTCACTTCCACCGTAGTGGGGGCTTCCGAAGTGACTTCCACCGTAGTCGAGGGACCTTCAGTGGAAGTCGACTCGATAGGCCTGATCTTGATCATTCCTTGTCCGGTGCTCTGGATTTCCTCCATATCGTAAGAACCACCCTTGGGCTTTGCGACGTTGGCAGGCCACAAATCCTCAGGATTAGGAACAACAGGATGAGAGGGCTGTGGTTGAAATCCAGGGACAACAGGGGGCTGAGGGGGAATGTACTGACTATTGATGTCCTTAGGAGGAGCCTGGTACTCTGGTCTAACAGGCGGGTTCGGGGGTTGATAAGGGGACACAGTAGACTGTTCTTTGAATGATGCTTCGTTGAACGTTTGCTGAGCAAATTGTTTTCCAGATTCAACAGGAGGGAGCTTGGGGGGCAACTGAGGGGGTGGAGTTTCTTGTGCAATCGGTCGCAATGGAACAGGTCTCTCCACCGGTGGTTGTGGTGGTGGAAGTGCTGGAAAAGTGATTTTTTGCACAAAGTGGGGGATAGAGGGTGCAGTGAGGGGTGTCAAAGTGCTCGAAATCGGTGCAAAAGTGGGAAGCTTTTTCTCTTCAACCGGGATCCATGGAGGTCTAGTCGGGGGTGCCAAGGTCGAAAGCTGTGTCGAAGGACGTCTAGGTAAATCGACCGGGGTATTTGGCAGGATCCACACAGGGGGTCTTTCTGGAGGCAATCCGGGGGTCTTCGGTGGAGTATATGGTGCTGGGGTAGTCGTTGAAGGTGCAAAAGTGCTAGTTACAACTACAACTGGAGGTGCAGAAGCTGGAAGAAGTGGCCTACTTGGTCGAGGACTGAAATCGGGCAAAACAGGTGAAACGTGCTTCTGTTCAGTGCTCGGCTCAATAGGGACTCTTTGTGGTGGAGGCAGTGATACCACAAGAACCCTTTGTGGCGGAGGTGGCTGAGTGCGCTGAACGAAAACAAATGGTGTCTGTGGGGGTGGTGGAGTTTGTGGAGGTGCTGTTGGCTGAGAAACAAAGAAAGTACTTTGAACAGGAGGCAGAGTCTGTGGGAGTCTCGTAGGAGGTCTTGTAGGAGGAGGAGTGTCCACAACAGGGGGTGGAGGGGGTCTCGTCTGAACTGGTATTGGGCGTGGAGGTACCGTCTGGGGTGAGACTGGAGCCTCTTCATTTTCCGGGACTCCTATAAAGTCTCGGTGGTGCGATATGGTAAGGTTAAAGATTTTTGACATTTTAGGTTTTAAAGATGTGAAGTAACACAGAGGATGTAATTTTGTGCCGAAATTTGTTTCGAGGATTCCATGTTAGGATCAAGATTCAAAAGGAAACTTACGGGAGAATCTGGCACAGTGGATCTCGCATTCTCTTCTGGAGTAGAAGTGGTTTCTGTTTCCGGCACAGCCACCGTACTGGAAGGGTTCACAGTCTCCTCGCTCTGTGTTGAAGTGCCAACGCTCGACGAACTTCTTGCACGGTCCGGGGTCCACGGATTGAGTACACTTCTCTCCGAGGTCTCCTCCGACTGGTCTGGAAGTAGGGGGAGGAGGCACTCTGGAAGGTGTCACATTCGGGATTCCTCTCTGAGCAGGATGAACAGGAAGATTCGAAGTGGAAATGACGTTGTTTCCAGGAGGTGAGGGGGCGGCTGGGGGATGGGCAGGTCCTGGAGGAGCTGGACGGATGGTCTTCGGCATGGAGACTTCTGGACTCGGCGGGGGAGGAGCAGGCAGAGGTCTGTGCTGAGGTCTCGGGAGACTCGGAGGAAGAACCTGTGGGGGTAGCTGGCTCGGAAGGACAGGACAGACACATTCCTTGCATCCTTGTCTGTTGGAGAAAATAATGCAGGGTTCCACACAGAGATTCACATCCAATGGAGCACAGTGGGGTTCTGGAGTGAATTCTAGAATAAAATACATTAAAATAAGAAGTAAAAATACAAAAATCGCTCCTATTGAATATGGAATTAGATCACTATGTCATGATAAAAACTTTTCTCAACATAATTGCTTATGGATCTGATAACTCCTAATCTTGGGCTCGTGTGTACGTATAGATTTTACACTAGTACAGCTATCACTACTATTCTATTTATCTAGAAGAACTTACTGGGAGCAAGAGGAGGATGTTGTGGAGGAGGTGGACAGCTACAGAAGGGACATCCACGGTTGTCGTTGACGAACTGGCATCGAGTGACGTCACAACGAGGAGCCGGGGGACATCTGACGCGTACACAAGCAGATCTACATTCGGTGAGGGTAGCGAAGTTGTTTCCGTTACCTCCGCAACCTCCGTACTCGAAAGATCTGCACTCATTCGTTTCGGTGTCGTAGGCGTACCTCTGGAAGACTCCGGAACAATCTCCGATTTCAATCGGATGTTCACAGATGTTGAGTGATGGAGTGACTTCTGAAAAGAAAGATTAGCGTGGATCAACATTAAGCTTCAAAAAAAGCAGGCTTCAAGCATAAGAAGAAAAAATCGACAGAGAAGCCAGAAGAAAAAGCTAAAAATCCGAGGATTCTAGAACTACGAAAGCATTTACGCAATTCCACATTCAGCGAAGTAGAAACAATCGGCATAGCAGGAGGAGCAAGCGTAGTCGTTGAAGCTGTTGTTGTATCTACTACTGAAGCTGTTGTTGAATCTACTGTTGTACCTTTAGAAGGCACGCATCTCTTGCGGCATTCGCTGACGGTGGCGAAGTTGTTTCCGTTTCCTCCGCAACCTCCGTATTGGAACTGACGGCAATCTCCTCTGGATCTGTCGAAAGCGTATCTCATGAAGAATCCAGTACATTCTCCGGCTTCGATGTGTGACTCGCAGACATCGATACTCTCCGGCAAGGGTTCTGGTTTGGCGACTGAAACGATGCTCAATTAATCCATATACGAGCAGGAATGATCTATATGTGGGATTAACTAAAAGTTACCTTCGATATGACAGATACTCAAGCACTCTTCCTGAGAAGCGAAGTTGTTTCCGTTACCTCCGCATCCAGTGTAAGTGAAACCCTCGCATTTCCTGCTTTCCTGATTCCACATCCATCTGACGAATTGACCGCCACAGCTTCCGGAATCCTTGGGGTGAACACAGCGGTCTGTGGGGAGTTCGGGGGTTGTGGAGGGGGGGAAGGTGCGGACCTCGACTTCTCTGGGAAGACTTATAGGAGGGCCTAGGGTACTTGTCGGGGGCTCAGGTGTTGTCGAAGATGGCGTGGTCGTTGGTGATGTCGTCGTGGGTCTTCTGGTAGTTTCAGAAGTCGTTGTAGTCGGAGTAGTAGTAGTCTGAGTACTGGTAGTTGTGACGACGACTTTTTCGGGGACTTTCTCTACCTTGGGGGAAGGAAGGTCTTTGTTTGATTTTGTAGCACCACAAGTTCTTTCGCAGTCCTCAACTCTGGCGAAGTTGTTGTCGTTGCCTTCGCAACCTCCGTAGAAGAAGTACTTGCACTCGTTAAGGTCTTTGTTATAGTAGAATCTCAGTTCATATCTGTCGCAAGGTCCTCTTTCCTTAGGATGAGTGCAAGCTTCCGCAGAAACTCCGGAATGCAGACTTCCCACGGGGGATTTCTCCGTGTCGGGACAGCAGACAGAGCTTTGTTGGATCACGGAGCACTTGTAGCCAGCTGGACATTCTGTCTTCGCGCAGTTCACGATTTTTCCTTGGGAGGTTCTCAGAGGCTGGAGTCCTTGATGGCATCTTCCAGACTCCTTCGTCGGAAGACATCTTCTTTGACAAGCGGCTTCTGTAGGATAATTGTTTCCGTTTCCTCCGCATCCAGAGTAGGTGTATTGTCTGCAATTCTGGGTTTCTTCATCGTAGAACCATCTTTGGATCTCATTTGTGCAAGGTCCGGGTTCAGAACCTCCGGTGCACTCATTGGTTCTCTGGGGTGAGGCGGAGATGATTTTCTCGCAATCAGGCTTCTGGCCCTTGATTCTGCTGTTGTCGATCTCGATACCTTCAGCATTAACACAGAAGCATTCCGATCCATCTCTTTCGCATTGGAGTTGCTTGAATTCGCCGTTCTCGCTGCATTCGGGGATAAAGCCACCCTTAACGAGTCCTTGGTTGGTGTCTCTCTGTCTTTGGCATTCCGTCTTGGGGGTCTCGTACCCGTTGTCCTGAGACTTTTCCAGAGGCTTGTTGGTTGCGTAAGTAGCTTCGACCTGAGGAGTTTCTGTGGTCTCTTCCACTTCCTCTTCCTCAGGGGCCACCAAGTTCCCTGCGACGTCGTTCGTCTCCGCAGGCAATCCCTTGACGCACACATCTTCACACTCTTCCTTGTAACGGAAGAGCTTAGGCTCGTTTTCGTCGTTGATACAGTGTCCATATGGGTAGGAAACACATTCTGATCCTCGAAGATAGTATCTCAGGACGAATTGGGACCTCATCAGAGGAGCTCCATCGACACTGGGACACCTTCCTCTGAAGGGCTGGCGCTTACAGGGGTCCACCTCGGCCCTCGCCAGAAGGCATACCAATAGGACCAGCGCTATCGAGCGCCAAATCATGCTGGAAAATAAACTGTATTATTGAAAATTATGCTGTTATAAAAACAAAAATAAAATTCGCCACGAAATTTAAAAGTTAAAAAAAATTACTATCGAGTTTATCATAAAAGTAGAAATAGGTTTTTTGCGAAATCATCTCGACGAGAGTTGTTCCCAACACCTCCATAAAAATCATTAACGGAATTTTTTGCGGTCATCTCGACACTAATTCCTCCTAACACTTTTAAAAAGGTCATGAACAAAGATTTTACGAAATTATCTCAACAAAAATTTCTCGACCTTTTTATAAAGTAGGAGATTAACATTTCTGTTAATTGTCCTAACACGGATTTTTATCAAAAGAGGACAACATGTTGAAACAAATATGTCAAAGGGGGTCATGGTATTCTCGGATTTTTCTGACGATCAAAAATGGGTTTTTTCGTTAAGGTAAAGAACGTAATCAGACCGCCTCCAAAGAATGGCTCCAATGACCCAGAAATTCACTGAGACGTTCAAATCCGCCAGAAAGAAGATCCGATTGATCAGCTTCCTGTTAAAAAAAGTTTACAACGGTCAAGAATCTTTGAAAGAGAAACGAGAACAGAATATAGGATTTGACGAAATTAAAAAGATGTTTGAAAATAAAAAACTGTAAAGTGGAAGTATGAAAAGACTGTATTAATGTAGAAATTGAAAAGTGATTTTTTTTGGAAATAAAAAAATAGGTTTTCTTGAAAATCAAAAAACGGTTCCTCTTAGAAGTTATCTCGACACGAATCTCAGAAGTTTATGGGATGTTTGATTTCGAACGCTGATTCATAAATCATCAATTTAAAAGTAATCTCGACATAGATTTTAGAATTTCCAAAAATCAAGGACTTCAGTTCTTTGAAATCCAAATTTCGCGCCGAAGTTGACAAGATTTTCCAAATACTGTAGTTCCATAAAAATCTTAATCAATTTCTTACGAAATCTCCTCGCCAAAAATTCCCAGAAACTTCAGAAATCCGAGATTTCAGATGCTCTTCTCAACAATCCTGGATCCAGAAAAATCTTCATATGGATGAAAACGGAAATCCCAACTTGATCGAACATCATTACTCGACGTCACAATTAGTCAGTCATGATTCATTCATTAGACGTCCACTTCACGCCCTGAGGCAAAAAGGCAATTCGAGGACACTTGACCCCATCGTGACATGGATTACGAAATCCGTCTGGATCAAGATCTAAGTGAAAGTGTAAACCGAAGATCTGTTTGTCTTTCAAATTTTCGTTCTTCGGAAACAATCGGATCGAAAATGATCAAAAATAAAATTTCAAGGATAATTGAAAATAAAGGTTCTGAAAATGATCGAAAATAAAAAATCACCAAAAATTGCCGGAAATTGTTGGAAATAAAACTTTTTGAAAAAAGATTTCCGAGAATGAAGAATTACCGAAAATTATCGGAAATTATTGAAAATGAAAGTTTCCGGATCGGTGAAAAACGACCTTAAGAGGATAATTGTTTTTGCATTTATCGAAAATTCTTAATGGATCTGACTGGTCAAGGAAGTCCAGGGATTTGGATCATTCAGTTTCCATTGTTTTGAAGGATCCAAAAGTTTTTCTAGAAACTTTTGAAACTTATTTTCTGCATAATTTCACAAATCATTTCAAATTTCCACAAGTTCATTAAAAATAACTTTTACGAGTAATTTAAGTTTGCACTTTTCCATAAAAAAATTCCGAAATTTTCCGGAAAATTCTGCAAAAAATAATTTTTAACTTCTATAATAATTTAATGGATTTCAATTTTCGAAACGATGGAAAATTTCTGAAACGAGGAATGTTATGAATAATTTGAGCAAGGATGGATGACAAAAATCCAAACACCTTTGTACAAAAACGAGTTAGCAGGTCACGGATTTTTGCAAAAATAAATCAAATAAAGATAGGTCTAATTGTAAGAGAAACTTTTCGGAAAAAATTCACAAATCCTGAAAGACGTCAAGATGAAAAAATAGGGCTCTATATTGTTTTGGGTTCGTTCTCAAAAAGATCCAGCAGAATAAAGGAGTGTCTCGACATGGATTTTTTAATTCTCCATATAGAACAAAAATTATAAAGTTTAAAAGTTAAAAGTTAAATGGTTCCAGAAAGTTTCAAAATTATACTGTTACAAAGATAAAAATGATCTCGACGTGGGTTTTAAGGTTCTCTAATTAAAATAGCAAACTACAAATTCTCGTGTGCACATGTTTTTCCAAGGTTCGAACAAACCTAATTACAAAAATCCAAAAACTGTAATTAAAAAAGTTATAAAAGAAAAACTTTATTTTGACAGGTTGGAACTTATTTAAACACGAATAAACTGAATAAAGATGAATGGACTGAAAGAGGGTCCTGAGGGTATGAAAGAATTCAGGAGAAGGACTAAAGAAAGAAGAAACGAGAATTTGACCGTGACCTACAAGCCCCTCTCCCCGTTGGTCTTCGGAGCCAGACAGTGCCGCCTTTGTCTTTATCGCCGTCAAGTGATCTTCTCAACGAGGCCAGCTTTCCGGGAAATCACAGCCGTTGGAATCCGAATCTCTCTAAAGCAAAAAAATAAAAACACGAAAAAATCAACTTTTTCAGAGTTCGATTTTTCTCAAGTAATTATATTAAATAGTATAGTCGATCGACAACACTTTAGTAATTAAGAATAATGGAAAATGAAGATAAACGCTAAATATGATAATAAGATTACAAGGATTCAGAAACTTTTCGAGTTTATTTTTGGCGTTCTGTTCCTCATAGCAAACCGAACACGAACGACTTTTTGAAAACTCTTGCTTCAATTAAATTTCTCGATCTCTTTTTTTGAGTTTATTTTTTCATTTCCTCATATTGTTAAATATGAAGACCTACATTGCGGTGTGTATGACTATGGAACTAAAAGCTGCTTCGAAACTCGTCGAAACGATCCGGGCTCTGGTCAATCGACTGTTGCTCGAAGAACATGTCCATTGTGCCTTGGTTTGTTTCTTAATTTCCAGATATAATAATTCTTTCACTTTCATATATAAAGATATATTTATTTATATATAAAACTTTCTTATCATCCATATACAAAAGTTGCAACTTTCTGAATATGAAGATTAATTCTGTATACAACTTCATTTTTATATGAAAATCGCACTTTTCAGCTTTCTATCGGAAAGGAGACAAAGTTGGCTTGTCATTTTATGAAGAAAGTGGACGATGAAACTGTGAAAAAAGAAGTCGACAAGTAAGATTCTTCTGTTGATATTAGCAATCTGATTTCCTAGCTTTTCAGATTGCATTTCAACGGAGAAGCAGATCTGTTTTCCTTGATGGATTACTTTAATCCCGGGAATGGTATTGTTGAAGACGGGTATTGTTTTGTTTTTTGCGATCGATTTCAACAAGTCCCGGATCTCTTGAAATTGAGACTAGGCACCGTCTTTGGTGTCTTCTACGACCTCCAGAAGTACCCCGTCTTCCATGAACAACCCTCCTGGGACTCCAGTGAGGACCCTGTGACTCCGAGTTCTTCGGAAATTTTTGTAAACGAAATTTGCTCGGTCTTGAAACCCGTCACTGGATTATTTTTCAAGTTTCCTGATGGAAAGTTCTTCACTTCGACCCCCTTCCCCAGGATGCCTCAGAGGGCGCTCTTCGACGACCCAGAACTCATACAACCCCTCGATTGGCGACCCCCGGAAGTTCCTGAAAAAAGAACCTCGATCATGGAACTCGAAGGATTCCTCCCGGAAACTTCGATGAACAGCCTCACTGGAAGAGGATGTACCTACTTCCTAAGACCAGGTGGGAACTTTGTCAAAGTC
>VOSG01000015.1:0-210813 GCA_009761265.1 Halicephalobus sp. NKZ332 | reverse complement strand
CGTGCCTTAGTACCGATCAAACTACTCTTTTCTATTTCTCAGATTCGAAGATGTAAAAGAGGAAACTCCCATCATTTATCAAAAGGAGAGAAAGCATGGAAAAGGAGGAGACGCACGAATAAGGTGGGAATGACGTCAGAGGTCTGGAAAGAATTTGGAAAAGATGGGATAATTTAGGCCAGACGGAAGCGAGGTAGAAGCCAGATAAATGGAGAGAATTTGAAAAAAAGCGGGAAAATGTAGTAAAGAAGAGAAGAATTTAGGCCAGATAAATGAGGAGGAGAATTTGAAAAGAAGCGGGAAAGCGTGATAAAGAAGAGAAGAATTTAGGCCAGATAAATGAGGAGAATCTGAAGGAAAGCGGGAAAGCGTGGTAGAGAAGAGGAAGATTTCGAAATGACTGGGAGAAGAACTTAGGCCAGATAAATGAGGAGAATTTGAAAAGAAGCGGGAAAGCGTGGTAAAGAAGAGAAGAATTTAGGCCAGATAAATGAGGAGGAGAATCTGAAAGAAAGCGGGAAAACGTGGTAGAGAAGAGGAAGGTTTCGAAATAACTGGGAGAAGAATTTAGGCCAGACGGAAGCGAGGTAGAAGCCAGATAAATGGAGAAGAGAATTTGAAAAATGGCGGGAGAAGGTGAGGAAGAAACGTGATAAACAAGAAAAGAATTTGAAAGAAGCGGGAAGGCGCCAAAGGAAATTGAAAAGACAGGAAGAGGAGCTACCCAAGAAGAGAGTGGACATTTTACAAAAAAGGAAAACGAGGAAAGCAAGACAATGATCGCATTCGTTTCTTGGAGAGAAAACTCACTATCGTTTTCTTATTTTTTAATGTCCCCACTTTGTCGAAAAAAGAATATACTTGTCCATTCTCCTTTTGCCAAAATGGATTAAAAGTGCCAAATCAAACGGCGTTTTTTGGTATGCTTTTTTTAATGTTTGTTGAAAATTACAAGCTTTTCATAGCTCTTCAGAATACGAGGTATTTTATGGTTACATATTTGCTACCAGAACCACAGCTCGTGTCTTCATTATTATAACGAAATGTACATGTTCACTTTATGTTAAATAATATCCATAAATAACTTAGCACATACAAGAAGATACTCCTTAATATTTGTTATTCTCGACTATTTTATATATGGAATTTTCTGAATTACAGAACAGCTTTGATTGAATTACATTTCTCATCACTAATTTCAATGATCTAGTGTTTTCTGATTATTCTCTAATAACTCTGCATGCATATGATAGTTACCGAGATAATTCTACAATAATAAGATAATAATTGAATTAATTTTAAATGATCATTGTAATGTTAAAAACAAAGAAAAATAAATTTGAAAAAACATCATTTATTTCGGCATTTTTTTCGACAAAATGAGTGTCCGAATAAATTTATATAAAAATCTGAAATTACCCTTTTTGCGATTCGGAAAGTAGAGTTCGGTCGATGAAAGTTTGTAAGGGCAGTTGCAGTACTTTGTTATTGGGAATCCCATGTCTCCCTTCGTGGTAGAGAAGATTAGGGTTCGAGTAACCGTTTCGAGCCAATTCCTCTGTATAATTGGAAGTGATGACCGTGTCGTAGGTAGAAAGAATGAAGAGGTTTTCTGCGTCATTTTTGCAAGTCATCAGTTCTCGATGTTCATCGACTTTCGATGGAAATCCAGCGAAAACAACGATTCCCTTGAATGGCTTCTTTCCACTCTTCACACAGTGAGCAAAATACAGATGAGCCATAGTTCCTCCCTGACTAAATCCAAGTAGAGCATTGTAAGGACCGTGCTCTTCACAATGCTTATCCAGAACCTCGATGGATTCCTCAAACCCGTAAGCTTTTGGAGATGTCGAATGGGCATAAAACTCCCCGGTCTCGGAAGTGGCATACCAGGACAACTCTGAGGCAATCTGCGGTTCATCTCCAACTTTGGCAAGATGAGGAGCATCAACATAATCTAAAGAAATAGTGAACACAAGATCCCAAAAAAGAACGAACCAAATTCCACTGTCTTGGAGAATTTCTGTCTTAGACTACCCATCTTCTGCCGCAGAGCACGTCCATCCTGACGGTATCCATGAAGACACAGGAACCTATAAGGTCGATTACTAGTCATAATATGGGAGACAACAGGAAAAAATTAAGGGGTTTGAAAGACAATCTACGCAGACTTGCTCTGTCGTCTTGGGACCATTATTCTCGAGAAGCCCGTTGAAGTTCCTCGTCCTACTTCATCATTTCTTTCTTTCATCCATCCACAACATTCTGTTCTTATGGCCCGTCGAATCCGTGAAGAAGTAGATGCTATTCTGAAAGACGAAAATCTTCAGAATGACTTAAAAATTGTGAGTTTCTATAAAGATTCATATATGAGTTTCGCTTCTTTTCAGTTACCTCAGAATTATACATTTGAAGTACCGAAGACAATCTGGAAGATTCGAGACACGAAAGCAAGACTTGTAGCTTTACAATTTCCTGAAGGCTTGTTGATGTACTCTTGCGTCATTGCCGATATTCTGTCAAAATACACAGATTGCGAGGTCATCATCATGGGCGATGTTACCTATGGAGCTTGTTGTGTAGACGACTATTCTGCTAGATCGCTAGGTTTGCCGATAATAGAGGTTACTTTTACGTTTGAAGTTTATAGGATGCGATTTACTTGTGCATTACGGACATAGTTGCCTTGTTCCCATCCAGGATACAGCGGGTATTCAGATGCTCTATGTATTCGTGAACATCGATCTCAACTTGAGTCATTTCATCGAAGTTGCTCAGCTCCATCTCAGGAATTATGGAGCTCTTGCTCTAGTCAGCACAATCCAGTTTGTTGCTAGTTTACAGGTGAGTGAGATCATCATACAATCATACTGGAGTATTCTTTTCAGATATTGAAGAAGGAGTTGCTGGAGAAAGGAATTGATGTCATGATTCCTCAATGCAGTCCACTGAGTCCTGGAGAGATCCTTGGATGCACCTCCCCGAAGCTTCCAAGTAATATTGGAGCTATTGTGTAAGTGGGATTTTGCGACTTATTTTATGGTGAGTTTTAGCTACATTGGAGATGGTCGTTTTCATTTGGAATCAGTTATGATCCAGAACCCGAGTATTCCCGCTTTCCAGTACAATCCATACTCAAGGAGACTGACCAAGGAGGATTATGGGTTCGATGTGATGGTTCGTAATCGTGCAAATGCCGTTGACACAGCGAGGAAATCCGGATGCTTCGGCTTAATTCAAGGAACTATTGGTCGACAAGGCAATCCCCGGATTTTCGACGACTTGGAAGAAAAATTGAAAGCCAGAAATAAAACATTTTTGAGGGTCTTATTATCTGAGATCTTTGCCAATAAGCTAGCCCTCTTCACAGATGTGGAATGGTAATTTACTTTTTTGCAATTTTTGATTTACGGCTTATTTCAGCTGGGCCCAAGTGGCTTGTCCTAGGTTATCTATCGACTGGGGACTTTCATTTCGTACCCCTTTGTTGACGCCATACGAGCTTTCTTGTGCCTTGGACTTTACAAAATTCACTCAGGACGATTATCCGATGGATTTCTATGCCTACGACTCTCGAGGTCCCTGGACAAACAACAACGAGAAACACCGACCGAAGAGGGTCCATCGTCCCCGTGTTAATATCGGTACCCCGGTCTAGAATTACATCTATTGATTCTGATCTTCGATCGATTTGTTGAGTTTGAAAAAGGCTATGAACTAATATCCCCTCTGAACAGACTCCAGGATCTTGCAATTGTTTTTAGTCCTGGTTTTTTGAGTAGCAATTGGTCTAAAAGACAACTGCTTCCTCCCAGGAACTTAGTCTGTTCTTTTATGCTAAAAGAATCTGAGATTGATTAATGAAACCAAGATCGAGTTTTGTTCTGATCACTGTGTTGGTGAGATGGATCTGCTTGAGGAAAGAGGGCCTGTGGAAGTGATAATCGACCAGAATTAGGGAAATATGCAAAGTTTAAAGTCGGTCGCACTTATGTAAGCAAATCCATCAAAGGCGAGCAGCCGTGTACGCCGATTCATCAATTTCGTGTCAGCTCACCCAAATAGTTGTAATCTCGGAAACAAGCAGGTAGTCCATTAATTAGATATTCCACGTTCCTTGAAATTTGTTGCATTTTGTTCGAAGCTCAGAATAGGGTTGTTTATTCTGGCGAAATTGACAACCAGCTCTATTTTTGCTTTCCCCGAGAGATAAACATTACAGTGGTGACGGTTCTAGAAAATTGTCGATTTGCAACATTTGGATCTATAGTCAAAAACTGGGCAAAATATACTTAGAGCTCAAAGATTGTTTAAATCTTGTCATTACATGACGGAAATCTTAGGAACGATTAGATGAAAAAATGGTTCGAGTCAACGAACGTCAATTGTTCCTCGTCACGATTGATTGACTTTTTTAAATCCCTTTGTACTCAATCAAAAATCCTAAGAAATGCCAGGAATATCCTCTGCTATAATTTTTCACAAATGACCAGCTTTTCATTTTTAACAAGTGAAAATTGAGGAAGGATTATCGGTGTCCGTCAAATCTCGAAGATGCAACAGCAGCTGTCCAATAGGCGTTGATTCCGCCGATGCCGAGAAAATACAAAGTTGTTAGCGGCTGACTTTAGTGTTTGGGAACGCATAAATCAACAAAAAAAGAGGAGTGTCCAGAGAAAGAAACGAAAATCGGACTCTGAAGGGTTGGACTTGAGATCTTTGCCTGTGGGTGTCTCGGCATTTCAGTTGCAATATCTTTCAGGCAACCGGACGCCGATTGTAGATATCTGTGATCATGAAGACTTATCTTCTCGTGATTCTTCTCATTGGAGCTGTTGCTCTGACTTCTGCTGCCAAGAAGGTAGGTTTCCAAATTTAATTTCAACTTTATCAATTTTTAATTTTAGAACAAAGCCGAAAAAGTGGCTGAGGTCGATGAGCTCGAAGGATTGCTCGACGAAATCGATGATTCCAAGAAGGAACGCGACGTTTCTGAAAAAACCCCGAAATTCGGTACCGATTTTTTTAAAACTAATTTAGTTTTAATTTTTCAGAAGGACCAAATCCCTGTGAAGACCATGTTTGCGGATGGGGCAAGGAATGTGTTGTAGACAAGAAGAACAGACCAATCTGCGAATGCATCAGCAAGTGCCCAGAAGTCGAAGATCCCACCGATCATGTCTGTGGTAGCAACAACCAGACCTTCTCCTCTCTTTGCGAGCTCTACCGTCAACGTTGCATCTGCAAACGCTCTGGAAAGGACAAGAAGAGTTGTGAAGATCCTGCTTTCGCTAAGATCCATCTCGAGTACCTCGGAGCTTGCAAGGAACTTGATATCTGTACGGACGAACTCATGGCTCAGTTCCCGGAGAGAATGTCTGACTGGCTCTTCCAGGTCATGAAGGAACTCAAGAAGCGTCGTGAACTTCACAACCTCGAATGGGAAGAACTCCTCTCTGAAGCCGAAGGTGATGACGAGAAGAAACATGTCTACCCTGTCATCTGGAAGTTCTGTGATCTCGACATCAAGCCTCATGACAAGAGTGTCTCCCACCACGAACTCATCCCGATCACCGCCCCTGTCATCCCCATGGAGTCTTGCATCAAGCCTTTCCTCGAGAGATGTGATGCCAACAAGGATGGCTCTATCACCATCAAGGAATGGGGCAAGTGTCTCGGTCTCAAAGAAGGTGAGTCACTTTCGAACGTCCAATTTAGAGTTCCTAAATTCTTTTCAGGAGAGATCCAAGAACGCTGCTAAACCAATCGTGATTCATTTCCTTTCGACAAAAGATGCGTTTTAAACAATGTTAAATGAACAGCAGCAATTTAATTATTGACATTGAACTCCAATGAGCCTCAGTTCCCCACTTTTATTTTGTTTTCAACATTAAACTGCCATTTTTTGTGAAATCAACATTGTTTTAATTCTATCTCGTGTTTACTATAAATTCAAGTTCTTGGAATATGACTTGCTCTAGACTTGGAATTCTTGAACTCCAGATTAGACAATATAAACCTATAATGTCACTATAGCATCAAAAAGTTAATATTTTGGAAGAAACACTTTTATTGGAAACCATACCGAAATCCCTGAGTCGGTATTTCAAAAATATTTAGATAATTAAAAAACATTTAAAAATAACTCAATAAATCTTAAACCTCTCGAAAGGCACATCAATAGTGATTCCTTCACTCGAATAAAAATGAAGTTTTTGCAACACCTGCTCTGCAATATCCACAGCCCTCGCCTTCAGATTAGACATATCCAAGGACGGCTCGACTGACAGGATCCGACGGAAAGTTTGGATCGCTCGAAAAGTTCCAACGGGTTTACAAACCACGATATGAACATTGGAATCTGGAAACATTTATATAAAACCAGCCAAATAATAAAACTTACGAAACTTCTCTGGTTTCTTTTGACGTACGATATATTTGCATCCGCATCTCAGAGCCACATCCTTGATCATAGTCATATAGTCATAATTGGTTCTTTTGGGGATTTCGATAACGATAAAATCTCCTTCGATGCATTTTTCTACCTGTTTCACATCACCGGTGTTTCCAGGAAGAACATCAAATCGACGATTCAGAGCAATCGGATAATAAGTTTGATTAGCAGCAGCATTTAAATCAAAGCACTGGGAAGCAGTCAGCTTGCCTGTTGAAAACGGCATCAAAGAAAATCCATTCTGATGACCGAATTTATACGACATCAGAAACTGGAGAAATTCCAAGAACCACCTTCCGAGTCCTCCAATTTGAGAATTCAAATCAACCATGTTTTCTTCACCACATTGAGACAAACCACCTATGGTTATATGAAGCTCTCCAGAACCAAAAATGTACACAAGATAATCCAGATGCTTTCCGGGAATGTTAACGGAGTGTATAGCTGCCCACTTGCGAATAAAGTAGATCAACTCGAGAAAACCTGTAACATATATAAATTCCAAGAAGTATAACAAGTTTTACCAATTGATAAGCTACAGGTCTGAGCAATTCGATAAGACACCTCCTTCGTTGATTTACAAGTTTCAAAAACTTCAACCACTTTATTAAACAAGTCCTTATATTCCTCGTTATTGCAAACCGAGCGAATCCTTTCGGTGATTTTATCTGAAAGTGGATCACAGGACATATTAGGAAGTTGCATCAAGTAGTTCATTCGAATCCGAACCATTATCTCAGAAACAATCCAGCCAAACGACAGACACTTCCGGCTACTGTAGGCTATATAGTAGTAGGCATATGCTTTCTGACACATCTCAACTGTTGGATTGTCACAGACTCTTCGCAAAGGCTCGTTAAATCCATAACTTTGTAAATGAGAATCCACTACGGTACATCTAGGTGTTCCTCCGAACTCTCTGAAAAACCGATCACGGAACTTTGTGACGATGGCACGCAGTTGCTCGGAAATCATGTGAGAAGTATTGTATAGGGACATATCGTCATCATCCCGAGCACTGATTTGCTTCTTTAACGCAGAATAGTTTTCAGAGAATAATTCACCTTCATCTCTAATACCGTAGGACTCGCAGAGATTCTGAAATAAGACATTTGCTTAGTTAATAGAAAAATAGTCTCACTTCAATCATGGACCGATATTCATTGTATTCTGTTTCGGCGGCACGGAAGAAACTCCTATAGCCAGGGACCTCTAAGGTTCTATCAACTTTGATTCGTTCATTCTCTGAAATGAGGGATTCGAACCCGATCATTTCACAGAGTTCAGTCACTCGAGTATGCAGTTCACCGAGGAGTCGTCTACTTACGTAAGAAGCAGAATCGTTCTTCGCCATAAAGTTTGGAAAACGCTCGACTGCCTCTGGGGGTTCGAGGCTATCATAACTCCATTTCTTCGTAAGCTGTTCAGGAATCTGACCGGTCTTCGGGAAATCCACTGCTTGAGTATGCTTCCTCGCGATTCTGTGACATACATTATTATTCAACCCGTAGAGATCAGAATTTGCAAGATGAGCATTCGCGATGTGACCGATGGAATCTTGGGAGATATATTTAATAAAGAAATCAATCATCTGTCCAGTTTGGTCTTCCTCCATTACTTGTAGTTTCTCGTCTGGCTTTGAAGACGCAGCAGTAAAGTCGAATGCCGGTTCATTTCTCTCCAAAAACAGTAAAGGATCCCAGAAGATCGAGTATTCGTCACCATCCAAGTCAGATCCAGCCATTTCATCTGGATGAGGACGAGGACCACTCTGGGGAAAAATAATGACGTCAACAAGGTCATGAAGAGCCGGAAGATCAACAGCTTCGAACATTCTGACATCTCCAGCAACGACTGAGGGGTTTTTCGTAATCATCACAGGACCTTTGTGAATACACTTTGGGGTATCAGTGGTTGGATACTTCACGTCACAATCAATGGTGTACTGGAAAAAAACTTGACCATATTGAAGAAGACCAGTTTCATCGATAACTCCAAACATCATTCGACCAAGCGACCGAGGAATTCTAATCTGCATCTTCGCCACCAATTTCTCTGAAAAAATATTGAATACTATTAATATACAAAAAACATACGTAGGGAAACAGCAGCAGTTGCTCGAAGCATGAGTCGGAAAAATGGCTCTTCAGTAACGTGGAAAACATGAAGTCGATGATAATGAAGGATTTTGGTGTAAGAGTTCAAGGTGCTTTTGGCGAGGTGTTCATCAGTCAACGAGGAAATGTTCCTTTTAATATGTTGCTCTAGTAATTCGCGAATCCTCCTCGTTATTCGTTCATGACATTGGGGACTTTGCATTTCGGAGACTTGATCCAGAATATTGATCAACGGTTTGTTTAAATTCACATTGATAGGCGTCGAGACTTTGACAATCTCCATTTTCGACTCAATAGGAGCTGTAAATTTCTTCTGAGAAGCTCTGAAGATAATCGACTGTTGATACCACGGGAGCTTCTTCATCAGGTTCTTAGGATATACTTTCAGTAATTCCCTCTTCTCCATCCACCTACGAACTCGATCGAGCTCTGTATCTAAACACAAAACTCCTTTGTATCCACGGAATCGAATCTGATAGCAAGAAGGACGACATTCACCTAATTGCAGTTCTTGGACAATCTTTCTGCAATATTCTCCAGAAATCCGTCCGACGCCGTCAGAAAAAGTGTAAGGCTTTCCATTACCATCACATCCTCCAGTGTAGTCGAAGGAATCAGAATATTGACTGTAATGCAGAACAACTCCAAGTTGCTGAGATTGGGTAAAAACTTGACCGATACGAGACATCAGCTTCGGGATGGATTCTGCAGAGAATTTTCCACATGACTTACGAAAATTCATAGCATCAGAAGCACGACCTCGGATGAAGTAACATCCATGGTCTCGCATTTGAGAATTCGAAGATCCCAAGTAAGAAAACTCCTGACCTAAAAATAGCTATTATAATTATTGCAACAGTTAACTTAACAGCTCACATCCAACAACCAGCACTCTAGAGAGAGCAGCGGCAACGGTGTCGTTGATGATGGCTTCTGGAAGTGGAGATAACGTTCGGTTGTTGTCGTCACGAAACACGATACGAAGCATATTCTCCGGCTTCAAGGTACGAAGGGAACGGTTGCCCATGATGAGTTCAGGACTCACGTAAAGCTTCCTTGTGGGAGTGATGACAATCTTCCGGACACGCATATAGCCCTCCTTGTTGAGATCTGTCAAAATACTTGAAAACTTCAGTGTAGTGTCGGTGTAGAGCACATCAAACATTTTCAGTGGAGATGACAAATCAATCTGCCGATCCATCTGGTTCAGCATCTCTTCAAGAACAGCCACGGTACGCGAGCAACCTAAGGTATTTCGGATTTCTGTTGAAAAGAGATTAGAACATACCTGCATGGTTCTTGGCGACTTCCTGCTCATCGTGGTTATAAGTTTCAGTCACACGTCGGACAAATTTCTCAAAGCAGGTTCCGTTTTCACTCAAAAGGGGATGGAAAAAGTGATCATATACTGGACCTCCACGAGAAACAAGAGCTTCGATAGCGTAGGCGAGTGGAAAATACCTCTCATTCTTGAGCCAATCAAACTCCATCAGATTCCGCTTACTGTATTTGACAATGGAAACCAAAGGAAGTGAATTAATCTTCCGAAATTCAACAATTTGCCCAACGGTCTTTTGCAATCGATCAACAAGATCGAGGAAATCTCTGCCCTAAAAATATGGGGGTTTGTGAATAAGACATATGGCACTCACACTTTCGAAGATACATTTCAATTTGATACAAGAGGCATGAGCAATGGATTCCTCGTAGTTGGCTTTCTTATTCCAAGTTAAGAATCGTAATCCAAAGGCTCGGAACTTCCCCGGGTCGTGCTTGTTCTCCTCGTTGACCTTGTAGATGTAGACTTCGACCGGAGCTGACAGCTGCAAAATCACGTCAGCAAAGAATCGGTGTGAATCCTTCTCCTCGTTGAAATGGAAAATCACTCTTCGGACAGCACTGTAATTAGCTTGAAGCTCGACGATTCGCTGGAAAAACTTGGATTCTTTCTGTGTGGTTTGGGAGTACTCATCTGGGAACATGACATTGACTGCTTTGCGATCGTGTTCAAAAATAGCTGCCATCGTTGCTTCGATATCTCGTTCATTTTTACTGTAAGTCATAAAATTTTGCATCAATGGCATGTTCTTCTGTGGAGCGATGATATATGTAGTAGGCAAGAAATCGCATCTATTTGCAATATTACCTATATAAAACCCAGTCAAAAGGGTCAAGCATCTCAACCTGGAACCTTCGATGTTATTTTATGGAAGTTGACGAGGTCAAAACTCACGCGAATTTCTTTGGAAAGATTTCTTTGCTGAGAAGAGATACCGAAATTGTCGCAGACTTCCTAATTTTGTTATTGATTAAAAGGTAATCCCGAACATTTTCGAGCACTAGATTAATTTCGCGAATAGAGTTGGCAACATAGGTATGACACAAGTCACGTTCCGAAACCTTCTCGTCAATAGGCACCTCATAGAAGAATTCCCATTCGGTTTTAGGGTCATCTGGGTTGTTGTCCAGAACATAGTTACCGAGGAAAGAAACACACCCGATGTATCGATAAGGTGTGAATTTCTCGACCTTCTGAAATATTTCGTCGGCTATCTGTTTCACAAAAACGAAACTTACAGTCTTCAATGAAGAAAGAGAATCTTCAGAAAAATCTCTGAATACTGCTTTGCAGTGGACCTTCATTATCGGTCCAGAATCAGTAGTTGGAAAAGGGACCAAAAACTGTTACTCAGTAGAATCGAACAAGGGAGTGGAGCAGTTGAAAGGGAAAGTCGGAGCTTCTGGTGAGAAAACCACAGTGAAGACAAATGGGGAATCGTATACTACTTCTTTGCCTGTTTTTCCAAGTCTCATGTTTTCCACTCGGGAGTTACCCTAAATGCAGGCGAGCAAGTTGGATGGGATTTTACGCGCGAAATTGAAAATGGTATGACGGGTCCTCGAGCGAAAACTCAGTCTTCTAGCTTTGGCGCTATTTCCACTACGCGAACAGTGAGTGCTTCGTTCTCGGTGTTTATTTTAATTTTTTGAATAGTTTCTTTCCACCTTCTATATATATTTCGTCAGAAATGGATGCTTTTTTGACCGGAGCAAAGCCAGGAGCTGTGTCGAAACCTAGGAAGCCACAAGTGAATGAGGAGTGTGTCCCTTGGGTTGAGAAATAGTGGGTTTTTAATTCTTTCGTACATATCAGTGTGTTTTCAGCCGACCGAAGAAGGTCGACGATCTTGTCCATCAGGACGAAGTCGTTGCTGTCTTGAAAAAGTGTGTCTCAGGAGCTGCTGTGAGTTTTCCCCCGTCATTTCGATATATGAACTCCTACTTCAGCTCCCGAATCTATTGTTCTACGGACCTCCAGGTACGGGTAAAACGTCTGCTGCTGTTGCTCTTTGCCGTCAATTGTTCAGAAATGCTGATGCCTACAAAGACCGGGTTCTCGAGCTCAATGCTTCGGACGAGCGAGGTATCGATGTTGTTAGAACCAGAGTAAGTGCTCCATAGTATCGATTTCCCGGTCATGTTGTGTTGTTCAGATTAAGAATTTTGCTCGTCAAACTGTGAGTACTCACTTTTCCAATGTGGCTATTCCTGGGCTGCGTATCATCATCCTGGACGAGGCTGATGCCATGACAAGTGCGGCTCAATCCGCTCTCAGAAGAACAATGGAGACTGAGTCTCATTCCACCAGATTCTTCTTGGTTTGTAACTACGTGTCCAGAATCATCGAGCCGTTGACGTCCAGATGTGCCAAATTTCGATTCAAACCGTTGCCAAACAGCATTCAAAAAGAAAGGTAGGGTTTGGTTGATTACTGTGATGATCCACATCTTCAGACTTCGGATGATTTGTGACAAGGAAAACGTCAAGATCGATGAAGTTGCTGTCGATGAGCTCGTAGAAATTAGTAATGGTGATCTCCGTAAATCAATTACTCTGCTCCAATCAATTTCTGCTGCTGGAAAACCAATCACCGTCAATGACGTTCGTGAGATGAGTGGCTACATCCCAGACGAAATACTTCACCAATTCCTCTCTATCTGCGAGTCTCCGGACTTCCAGAAGGTCCACAGATTCGTCAGACAATTCAAGTCCCAGGGATACGGCGTTTACCAAGCACTACAGCAAGTTTCTGATGTTTTGGTGAAGAACCCCCAGATTAACGCTGTAACGAAAGCCAAGATTTTCGACAAACTCGGTGAAATCGAAAGCTTTCTCCTGGACGGAAGTAGCGAATACCTCGCTCTTCTGAACATGGCTGTCACTTTGCAGGAACTATTTGCCCAATCCCTTTCGTAACTGTCTTCCGAAGAACGTGAAATTATGGATTCCTCTATTTTATCGGGTCCGAAAGCCTGTTTAATTATTGTTCGTCTTGTTACTTTGCAGAAGAAAATAAAATGGGTGATAAATTTATGTCCTAAATTGTAGATAGTGTTTTCTGCAGCCGATTTTGAATGTTAACTCGATCTTTTAAACATAAATTTACGCGGTTCCCGGTTGCTAGATATTTCTTTCCAGACGGTTTCGCCAAAATAAACGAGCAGTCTTTGTTTTCCATGCAGTATTCCCAATCTCTTTTTGTTTTCCTGATTTTTAAAAATCACTTTTGTTTTTTCTTCAGTCGATATCAACGATACGATCTGAGCTTCCTTCAAACACTGTCGTAGGAAATTTTCAAAAAAGCTGCGAGTACCCCACTTGGTCACTCGCTCATTTATCGCTGTACTCTATTTTCATATGTGTACCTTGATGCATTCGACAGACTTTAATCTGTCCGTTGAGTGCGAATTGAAACTACGGACTTTGAACTATGTAGTGCCCGTCTCCGATTGGCGCAGATATACTGCTTGAATTGTGTTTGTGTCGTTGATTATTTGTACGTTATTTGTGATTTATATATAGAAACAATTTCAGGTAGTAGTTTCGGCACTTTCTTTATTGTAGATACACTTGTACTGTTCCTAGCAGCAACCATGTCCAACACTAACTTTATCGAGAACTTTATTGCTGGAGGAGTTGGTGGAGTCTTCACTGTCGCCACCGGCCATCCCTTCGACACTGTCAAGGTTCGTCTCCAGACTGCTCCGGTTCCCAAACCAGGGGAACCCCCACTCTTCAAGGGAGCTGCCGACTGTGTTCGTCAAACAATCAAGAAAGAAGGATTTTTCGTAAGTCCGTTCAAAATTGATATATGAAAACTATTTTTCAGGCTCTTTACCGTGGTATGGCAGCTCCATTGGTCGGAGTCACTCCTCTGTTCGCTGTTTTCTTCGGGGGTTGTTCCATTGGTCGTTGGCTCCAACAAAAGGATCCCAACACTGACCTGACCTTTATTCAGAACTTCAACGCCGGTGCCTTGGCTGGAGTCTTCACTACTGTCGTCATGGTTCCGGGAGAACGTATCAAGTGTATTCTCCAGGTCCAATCCATGGGACATGCCCCCAGTGATGTCAAGTACAACGGACCTTTGGATGTCGTCAAGAAGCTTTATGCTCAGGGAGGTATCCGTAGTATTTACAGAGGAACTGCTGCCACACTTGTTCGAGGTTGGTTTCTTCGGCTCATTGATATCATAATATTTCATTTACAGACATCCCTGCCAGTGGCGCTTATCTCTCTGTTTACGAGTATTTGAAAAGGAAATTCGCAGGAGAAGACCACAACAAGAAACTTTCTCCGGCTGCTACTCTCTGTGCTGGTGGATTCGCCGGTATCGCGAACTGGTCTGTCTGTATCCCTGCTGACGTCATCAAGTCTCGTCTTCAAACAGCTCCTGAAGGCAAATATCCAGATGGAATGCGTGGAGTATTCCGTGAAATCATCCGCGAAGAAGGAGCTAGGGCTTTGTTCAAGGGCTTCGTTCCAGTAATGTTACGTGCTTTCCCTGCTAATGCTGCTTGTTTCTTCGGAGTCGAATTGACTCTTTCTTTCATCCGTCGGCTCCATTCCTAAGTTCTGAAGAACCATGTCCTCTGCGGGGATACTAAACTTGGGTAACTCGAATTGGGTGATTATATCTTTGTTGTTTTATAGGTCTATTACATGTATCAAAAATGTTTTCCTTCTAGGAAAGTACATCAGAAATAATACACGTTGGAACGGTATTTAAATGTATTACAAATAAAGAAGGTGTATCATCGATTCACTTTCAAAGGAAAATTGACCGTATTACAACAACATAATGCTCGAAACTTTTCTTTATGTCGGCATGCTCGTGTCACCATTGACAACTTGATCGTATACCGTCAACAGGGCTTCCAGTTGAGAGTTCAGCATAATTTGGGATTCCTTGTAGGGGTTAATATTGCATATAGTAACTGACGGGAAGGCCATTTCCTCCAAGTCCATCTAAATAGAAATTTCGCAATTCGGGACATTTTTGAGTGGAACGAACCTGAAGCTGGACGAGTTTATCGAAAGCCAAGTACTGTTTCAGAGTATCGGCGAAAAGATACAAGAAGATTGCGAAGCAAACGATCAGAATGATAATCCAGATGATGACGGCCAAGATGGAATGGGCCTGGGCCATGTGAGGGACTCCGTGACAGCTGGATAAGGTCCCCCATTCGATCAATGTCTCCTTGATTCTACGCCAACGGCTCTTGTTTCTTATTGCGTCCTCTCTTTTCTGGGCTTTGTCAGCATCTTCCAACGCGGCCTTGACATCTCGATCGTCTGCGAATCCATATTTCTCCTAAAAGCAGTTTCTAAGTTTCAAGACCTTAATATAACCGCTGCGTCCCCTGACCCCCGTAGGCTGACGTGTAATTTCTAATGACCGCTGTACATCATTGTTTTTCGCGCATCATTTTTTGTGAGAAACCAGTTTTACTGGCGTGCGAAATCCGTCTTCAGTCGCGGTACGACGTCAATTCGGTGGATCTGCACGCAAAATGGATCTTTCTAGAAACATTCCACCGAAGCTTCCCCCATTATAAGATTGAGCGCGTCCTGATCCGGATTCAAATTCATTCAAAAAAATCTGAAAATCTTATTTTATAAACTTACTTCTTTCGGATCAGCATCAGGAGCAGGTGCTGACGACATCCTTCCTGGTTCTCTCGAATAAATTCAAGTTTCAAAACTTGAAGACGTTCGAAATTATGACTATTTGGCTTCTTAGCAACCTGATTTATTCATGCTTGTTCTTTTTGTTTTATTGTTTTCTTCCCATGAATTCTTAATTCATCCGAAACACATTTACAGTAAGTCTAGAAAATATGTTAGATGCAAGTTTGCAAAATTGTCAAATCGGTCAAGTTCATTCTTCATTTTACGGCGATTAACCTAGTCATTTCCAAATTGTTACTTTTATAAGTGAGGAAAGTCGAGCGACAGTTGTTTTGGAAAAAAATCTAAAAGTGCCCTGTCACTGAACTAAGAGATCCAAGACCAGAATATATGAAAAGAAATACGTTTAAGCTCTGAGGAATACACTTTGGTTTTTTCTTTGAATAGATCTCCAAGGTCATCCAAATTTAAAGCTGCATTCAGTTGATTTTGAATTAGTATTCCGATAGCTGTTCAGAATAATTTGGTGTTTGAGTTTCTGTAAATCCTTATAGTCTAAAACTTGTAACGGGTCTTCAAGGTTGTCCAGATATTAAATTCCTTAAAGCTGCTTGTAATCCAGAATCTTTAAATGGGTCTGCGAGATCATTTTCATCTTGAGTTTTTCACGATCGACTGTAACTGAGTCTTTGGGAGGATCTTCAGGATAGTCTAGATCTTATGTTCCTCGCTGATTGTAACCTAGAGTCTGCGCACGACACCAGGCGCGGCGAAGGAGGAATAGTGACCCAAATCGTTTCAATTATGTCTTGTCAAATCAGACACGACTGCTGGAGAATATCACGTTTTTTCTTTTCTCTACTTTTCTAGAAAAACAACCAGAAGTCTTTTTGCCTTCGAGATTTTAGAAACTTTAAAACTTAGTTTTCCCTTTCCGCTCGCCGAATTTATATAAACAATAAAATCGATTCAGATGAAACTCAATCGAGAGATTATTTGACTAACATTTTTATTTGAATAATAAGGATCTTGTTTTTTAAAAATTATTTGAGTTTGCGGAGTTAAACAACCTTAAATTTGATTCGGAATTTGCAAGAAACGTGCATATTTTGCATTTGCGCGCAGATTTCGCAAAGAAGTGATCCAAAGCTTCTCGCCGTTCTTCGACTTTGTTTAAAACGATTGCCGATGACCGCGTTTATCCCGAGACGGAAGGCGGGGCCTGGCCCCTTTATTTAGGCGATCGTTCCCCTCTCAAAATGGTCATGATTAATTTGGCATTTTCTCGATATAGAAATTTGTTATTTAAAAGTTGGAACTTCCAACGTTCAACAGAAATGTCTGGAACAAAAGTCTAAGATCAAAGTTCCGGAAGCTTGTCTCGAAATAATTTCCTAAAAATTTTTCCTAATTAGATTATTAGAGAAATTGTAAACAAATATTTCCCTAAAATTGTCTCAACACAAATTTCTGGAAATTTCTAAAACTTGAGACTTTGATTTTAATTCCACAAGTCTTCGCTGGATTCCGGAAGATTCGATTTTTTGTAATAGTATAATTTGCAGACTTTGTATGTCTTGGCCTTTGTTACTATTTAATAACTTTGACCTGTTGTTTGCGACCCGATTTCCCGCGGTCTAGACCGGCTGCTCGTAATTCATCCTGGTGTCATTTGCTTGCTTTTAGGTCGAATAATTTATTTTCTGTTTTAGCAACAATGAGGTTGATGAGAAGAGTCCTGTTGTTGACTTGTATCATCGGCATTGCCTATGGTGATGTGTTTACCGCCATGGTCGACTTGGAAAATCTACTGTCCAGTGAATCCGACTTGACCTCCGCGCTTATTGAAAATTACATCAATGCTGAGAAAAATAGATTAGATAGATTAAAAAGGTGAGTTCATCTTATTCTTTAAAAACTCGTGTTATTACGTAAATCCCATCACTTTAGATTTGCTGAGGATTATCTGTCAAAAAATAACGAAAATAGTGGAGATGATTTGAAAGTCGTCACAAATCCAGTTAACGCCTACTTGTTGATCAAAAGATTAACTTCTGATTGGAAGTATATCACCCATCTGATGAAAGCGAACTCGGCAGAATTCTTTATCAAGAATATCACTCAAGGTCGGTTAGAGAATTCTGTAAAATATCCGGACGACGAGGACTTGGAAGGAGCCGCTGTCGCTCTTCTCAGACTTCAGGACACCTACAAGCTTTCCACAAAGGAGTTGTCCAAGGGAATCGTCGATGGAGAAGCTGTTGGAAAACCTCTGTCTGCTCAGGACTGCTTCGAAGTCGGAAAAGCTGCGTATAACCAAAAGGACTATTACCACACTCTTCAGTGGATGACCGAAGCCATGGAGCAGCTGAAAATCGAGAAGCCCCCAACGAAGAAAGAATCCGACATCCTGGAGTACTTGGCTTACGCTATGTACAAACAAGGAAACGTCAGACATGCTCTGAAATTGACTAAGAGACTGGCTGAACTGGAACCTTATCATTCTAGAGCTGCGAGTAATGTGGAATGGTACGAGGAAATGCTTGATGAGGAAAGCAAGAAGGATCTTGAAAATCTGCCTCCAGTGAGGAATGAGAGAGATTTGAAGTACGACATCACTGAGAGAGAAGTTTATGAGAAATTATGTCGCGGAGAATTCACGCCTAACATCACGATGGACTCTCAAGTATATTGCTACTACAAACAGGACAGACCTTTTTTGAAGCTCGCTCCAATCAAGGTGGAAATTATCCGATTTGATCCTCTTGCTGTCATTTTCCATCAAGTGATATCCGACTATGAAATCTCTGTCGTTAAAGAACTTGCAACCCCGAGAGTAAGTTTTTGTTTTCTGATTGAGAATTCTGATATACATCTATTCTAGCTGAAAAGAGCAACAGTCCAAAACGCAAAGACAGGGGAATTGGAAACTGCAAACTATCGGATTAGCAAAAGTGCTTGGCTAAAAGGACATGAACATCCTGTTATCGATCGTATCAACAAGAGAATTGACTTGATGACCAACTTGAACCAGGACACTTCCGAAGATCTTCAAGTAGCTAATTACGGTATCGGGGGACACTACGATCCTCATTTTGATTTCGCGGTACGGTTTTTTTATTAATATTTAATCGTTACAGGCATTGGTGGACACTACGAACCCCACTTGGATTTTTCCACAGTAAGTCTATATTTACTCATCTCAAGAATGATTTTTCTTTCAGCGAGGAGAAAAGAATCCATATAGAAGAGGAACAGGCAAGATCAAATTTGAATTTGCTCGATGACAGCAATATCGTCAAACAGATTACTTTCGATTTCTTTGAGTTTTGATTTCGGTTTTTTTCGACCTCCTTGACCTGTCATCGAGCAAATTGAGGATTGAACTCTGTTCTTATACCAATGCCTTGCAGGGAATCGAATTGCTACAGTGTTGTTTTATGTAAGTATGAGTGTATTAATTCCAATATTTTAGAGAAAAGAAGAAAGCAATGCCTTCAAAAAGCTAGGAACCGGAAATCGTATTGCCACCGTTTTGTTTTATGTACGAGTTTTATTTTATCCTTATATTTTGAGTCTTGTGCTGTCATTTGTCCGTCTACGTTCCTTTTTCGACGAAACTTAATGTCCCTTTTTGTTGACTTGACAAACGAATCTCTTTAACCCAGAATATTTTCGATTGATTAAAAATCCCATTAAGTTGCACAAAAGACCAAAATCCCAATCACTTTATATATAAACCCTGACTTTCAGATGTCTCAACCCGAGAAGGGAGGTGCCACGGTGTACACGGAGCTCGGAATGGGGGTCTATCCTTCACTCCACAACGCTCTTTTTTGGTACAATCTGAAGCGGGACGGCGAAGGTGACATGAAGACGAGGCACGCGGCTTGTCCGGTCCTCACCGGAGTCAAATGGGTCTCCAACAAGTGGATCCATGAACGAGGTCAAGAGTTCAGACGTCCTTGTGGTCTGACGAGAGAAGCCAAGGAGAGATTTGTCGGGGACTTGTCCCCATTTTAATTTACTGCTTTCAAAAAGCCAAATCAGCGGGTACTAGGCATCCGCAATTCGAAAATGAACTTTGACTGCTTAGAAATTTCTGTTCTCTGCACATGACGCGTGTATTTCTGTTTTTTTATTAATCTCGAAACTGAGAATAAAGTTTATTTCATCCATTGAAAGCATCAGGATACCCGTGGGCCAGAGAGTGAAGTTATACATAGTGTTTCGTGTCGGTGACTGTCGCCAGAGGGGCTCTGTTGAGTTCGGGACCTTTAGAACACCGGTGTTCCCTGTCCCTGGACTGGGACCTCCTTCTCAGGACGAGACCTTCAGCAGCTACCGAGTCTCGCAGCGAATTTCTTTTGTTCCTCACCCCGTGAGTGTTCTCCCAGTCCACAAACCTTATCCATAAAGACTCTGTTAATTTTGAGCAAATGATAGTGCCTGCATGGACGGAAATCATCTTCAACAAAAACACACCGTCTGGACGGAGAAATCTTTCCACAAAAGGTGCCAGTTCCGAGTTGGGCTCGACAGAGAGCTCGAGGTATTTCTCGATGAAGGCTTGGCGACAGGAGGGGATTGAGAGGGTGGCTAGCCAAATTCCTATGTTAATCAAGGAGAGTAAGATGAGAAAAGTCATCCAGAGCCAGAGAAAAATGAATATTTTTTCCATAAACATGTTGATTACGAGGACACATTGCACAGTATGTCTGTAATTTTAATACATTAAAAATCGAATTAAGACGGAATGGAAATTTACCTGTGGATATTTCCTAGAACTCGGATTTCGAAGTCACATAAAGTGACTCTGGGGAATTTCCCGGAATCTGGCCATTCTCGCTCCTGAATTTGTCGTTTTAGTTACTTCGTAATTCAACAGTATAAATAATCCACAACTTACTTGGAGTAGATCATAAAGTACATGACCCCCGAACAGGGGATAATCGGCAGTTTCCAGGAAAACATTTAACAAATAAAATTGCAGAATCACATTTGACAGATGCAGTAATTTGACGAACATGTAGACAACAGTGACGTAAGCTCCATAAACCTTGCCTATTTTCAATAAGGAAAACAAAAAAACATGCTTTCTCTTCGATCCAAATTCCCGCTGATAGTGGAGGACATCGTCGATGTGTCTCGACAGGATATCTACAGTAGTGTCTCTCACAGTAGGATCGATATTCTGGTCCTGACAGGCGGTCTGGAGAACGAGACTGATGTTGAGTCCAGATTGATTCGACAGCATTCTCCAGACGGAAGCCGGCAGATGGAACATCAGAGCAGAAATTGCTAACCCAAATGGAATCCACTGGTAATATCCTATTTGTCTCCGCTCTCTGTCATCGATTCGATGAGGAATGTGATCTTGGAACGGGATCCAATAAGTTCTGTCCACGTAGCAGAAAGATTCCGTGTACTGTTCCATGGCTCTGGTGACTGAATAGTTCCCTTATTATTTAAAAACGAACCCTTGTAGCACTCACATTGGGCAGGAACGAAGCATTCTATCGGGTGTCCGACTGAAAAGGTTTAATTGCCTTTTATTTTTTATCGTTAACTGTCCTCTTAATGATAAAAATTAATTTATGTATCTTTGTCTGGTTATGTTTACAGCGAGACACGCGATGAAACAACTGTTTTCTGTCTTCCAAAAATCAATCTTTCGTAATTTTGCGGGATTAAAACTTCCTAGAATTCGACGGAGACTTTAAAACTAACATCCAAAATCGAAAATTCCCGAATTTTAAGGAGGATTTCGAAATTCGCTCCGAGACAATTTCATCCGAGCTTATATCTGGTCTTTACTTACAGAATCGGATAAAAAGTTACGGATTGCTGGTTACCTACCGTATTGTTTAGCCGAGACGAGCAGGGCGAACATGAGTAAGAGAATAGAGGTGTAGAGATAGTGAAGTCTGTCAATGAAGTCATCGTCGACTCTGGGCTCCAATAGTCTCAGGGCGGAAGTCAGGAAATGGATGCCCACTCGGGATCCAGCGACCATAACAGCTATGTTCTGCTAGCTTACTGTAGGCAGTTGAGGTGAGAATTATATAAATCGTGTAGAACAAATCAGAACATATCAGATACTAATTCCGTTGGAGAGTGGACAAAGGGGCCGGTTGTCGTCCTCAAGCAGCTCGTACTCTACGCTTATTCTAAGACAGGCATGTCATTTTCTCAAGCAACTGTTCTGGCTGATTTTGCCGAAGGAGGCAAGTCAACCACGCCAATCCTGTGGGAAACATAGCAATCTCCGTGATTTTGCCAGCGGCAATGTGCCGACGTTCCTCTGTGACAACTGTCTATCTTCGCTTTACTTTTTGAGAACGAAATTTGTTATGTTTTCTTTCTTTAAAACGATGTCTGGTGTCAAAAATTGATTATTGCAATATGTTCAACCGCAATCAAATGAGAAATTCAAAAATTTCACAAATTTATTGATGTGGAAAAAGAATAAAAACATACAAAGAAAACTAGCAAATGAATGCCTCAGCGCCGCCTCTGTGGCCGTGCATCCTTTATCGCCAACCATTTTCCCTTCTTTTTTGAGTCTTGTTCCACCGCTTCCCGTAAAACTCAGACCAACCCAGCTCTTGTTGTTGTTTACGTGGTTCCTATTTTTCACCTCCTTAATTTCTCACCATGGACACCACTCAACAATTTCCTAACACCGTGAATGGAGTTCCTCAACAACCATTTAACGAGCAACTAGAAGCTGCTCTGAAAGCTCTTGAAGACGGAATCCATGTTAGGAGAATAAAACGGGCCAAAATCCACGAGCCACAGCCGATTCTCCTCGACGATCGTAAATGGCTCAAGTACCCCATGTCTGTGAACCCAATGAAATTCTGTAAACCACACAAAGCTCTCAAGAAAGGTTTGTTTTCTCAAATTCCCGCGTTTTTCAACTTTGTTGTTTCGACGACAAAGTCAACAATAAGCATGTTAAATTTTCCACTTTTTTTGTTATCGAGAGCCAATCAATTGCATATGTTCTTTCGGCGAATGAAGTCGATTCGCATATTTATTTACAAGGCGCTGTCTGGTCGTGGAAAAATCAAGTTTTGGAACCAAACAGTCAAATTCAATGGCCTTGGAATTTCAATCTATAAAACTTTAACCATTGAAACCAGAAATTCAATCACCAAAATACAAGTCGTTGACACAATATATCAATAATTTTTGAAACATCAATCGGTAGCTTTTAGTTGATGTAGAGCAGGTGATCGAAGTCAGACAAGGATATGGTACCGATGGATTACACAGGGCATCCAAGAGTTTCAAGTTCCAGGAAGCTGCTCCTGTGAGTCTTCAGTTGATTCCGACAAAGATTCATATATGGATCTCTTTCAGGAATCCAAGTGTTTCTCGATTGTTGTCAAACATCCAAAGTACGTCTGTAAATCGATCGATTTCGTCGCTGAAGATGAAGAACACAAGGAGTTCTGTGTCAAGCTCCTTCACCAACTTGTCAATCAACGTCGACACGGTGTCAGCTTCGACGAGAAGCAGTGGTTGTCGAAAAGCTTCAAGAAAGCAGATCTCGACCGAAATGGCCAAATCTCATTTAACGAGTTGTGGAAACTGCTCAAGAAGCTGAACCTTCAGATGTCGACTGATTATGTTAGAAAACTCTATGATGTAGGTTATATTTGCTTTCCAGAGTCAGTACATTGTTCATATTGCAGGACATCTTGAGGAAAGGAGTCGCTAAAACAGGAAAACATAGGACAGGACTGAATCTGGAGGAATTCATGGAGTTATTCGAAGTCCTCAGCGATTTGCCGGAATACCGAAATGCCCTGATTCTTGCTAATGGTGAGGGCGAAGAGAAGATGAACGCTCAAAAGCTCCTCAATTTCCTCACCGAGGAGCAACAGGTAGGCATTTGTAGTTTTCCATATAAACATACCGATTTACATCATTCAGTTTACCGAGATTGATATCAAGAAAGCAGAATCTATCATCAATTTCTGTGAACCTGCTTCGGAGAACAAATCAGGTGTTTTGACGATAAATGGATTCAGACGACTTCTCCAATCCCGATGGGGAAACATCTTGAAGCCGAATCACGAAAGTATTTTCATGGATATGACGAGACCGTTGTACGATTACTACATCAACTCGAGTCACAATACGTATTTAACTGGTCTCCAGGTCCGTGGAGAAGCTACCGTCGAAGGATATATAAGTGCTCTGAGAAAAGGTGCTCGATTGCTCGAACGTAAGTTCTGCTTTCTTCAGTGTCCGATTGAGCACATTCATTTCAGTGGATGTATTTGATGGTGAATCTGAACCTGTTATAACCCATAAAAGAACGTTTATATCGGCAATTACTTTGAGAAATGCAATTCGATGCATCTCTAAATACGCGTTCCAAACGAGTCCCTACCCAGTCATCTTGACGATCGAGAATCATGTTGGTTACGTCCAACAGAAGATCATGGCTGAGATCTTCGAGGAGATCCTGGGAAACCAACTTTATTTACCTGCAGAAGATGCTGCCACCAGACCACTCCCAAGTCCCCATGATCTTCGAAACAAGATTCTTCTTCGGGGAAAGAGTGCAGGCATCAACGACACTCCTGTGGACGAAGAAGACAGTCCGACTGAACCTCCACAATCGCCCCAAACTCCGTCTTCCTCTCGTTCCCCTGTTAATCCAGCCTTCGGGCGTTTGATCGCTCTTCCTTCGGTCAAGTTGTCTGGAAATATCTATCAGGATATTCAAGATCACCCCATGAATGGATCTCCTTCTGTTTCTGAAGGCAAGATCAATAGTTATTTACAAGCGAACGTTCCGATTCCCACTTACTCGGCCTCTCGATTGATCAAGAGTTATCCTCGAGGAATTCGTCAAGACTCCTCCAATATGAATCCAGTTCCTTCTTGGCTCTGTGGCGTCCAATCTGTCGCCATGAATTTACAGACAGCAGGGGAAGATATGGATCTGGCCAACGGACTCTTCAATATTAACGGACAATGTGGATACGTATTGAAACCGAAGGTCCTTTGTGACGGATTGGGTAAATGCTCATTAATAATGTCTTCTCATTATGGATTTCAGATCCTAGACAATCTACTGACATCAAAGTCCATATGCATATTGCTGTCATTTGTGCTCAATACCTTCCGAAAGGTGATCCACAGGGATCCGATATAGTCGACCCCTACGTGACTCTCGAAGTCTACGGTATCCCATTGGATTCGTCCAAATCCAGAACCAGAGCGATCAAAAACAACGGCTTCAATCCCGTCTGGAACGAGAACTTCAGCTTCCCTCTCAGATGCCCCGAAGTCGCCATTCTCAGATTCTGCGTCAAAGACTTTGACTCCACTTCATCCAACGACTTTGTAGGCGAGTACACCATCCCGGTGTCTAGTGTCAGACCTGGGTATTCGCACATCCGTCTCAATACCGGATTAGAGCATCATCCGGATGACGCTGCCTCACTTTTCGTCAGGATCGCTTTTGATACTGTATAATGCCCTAGCTCAATTACTGTATGCATTGCCGGTGGTTTAACCATAACTAAATGAGTTTACGTACTGTTAGTAGCTTACAGATCCAATGAATCACTTTAATTTATTCGAGAACTGAGAACTAAATTACGAATTAGCGCGGTATCGTGCTAGACATCGATCCTATGCAGAAACCAGGCTCATGGGGTGTACTCGAGTCCGACACCGAACTTGTTGTTCTGGGTTTCGACTCCTCCTCCGAGCAGAGCGAATTGGGAAGTGAAGGTAAGCTTGACACCATTGCTCAAGTCATGGGTAGCAGCGATAGCAACGTTAGATCGGTTGTCGACCTTGGCACGGAGAGCCAGGTCCTTGCTAAGGTCATACTTGGTGGCAAGTCCGAATTGAGTTCCTTGTTCCCCAACCGTCCATCCAAGCTGGGCTCCGAGTTCGAGGTTGCGGTGAACCTTGTGGAAGAGGCTCGCACCGAATTCACGACCGTCGTTGGTGAAGGAGTGGATGGTGTATTCGGGGGTAACACGGCCGAATGCGAAGCTAGTTGTCTTAAGCTCGTTGGAAGAAACATCGAACTTGGTTTGGACACCAAATAGCCACTGTTCGCGAGCAGCAACACCAGCAAGAGTGAGAACTGGTCCACCTTGAAGTGTCAAGTTGGCGTTGATCTACAAAGAATTCTCGTTTACAGAAAGTTCTATATATAGACTCACCTTCAAAAGGTCATTAGCCCACTCTGACTTGACGACAGCGTCACGCTTGGAGCTGTGGGGGACGTAAGTGGAGTCGAGGGTGACTTTCAATCCACGTGCAAATTGGTCCTTGACTTCGACGACGGTCCCGAGGACGTTGTCCGTGTTCCACTTCTCGGTGAAAGTCAAGCCATGCTGAGGAGCCTTGTACTGAACCTCAACGTTTCCGTTAAGCTTCTGATTAGTGAGATTGTGGGAAGCACCGGTCTTGAATTGAACCTCGCTCTTCGCTCCAGAGACTGTGGTGGAATCGAACTTCAAGAATCCGTGGTCTAAAACAATAATACCAGTATTGAGACGAACGACACAGATAACGTCGGAATTTTCCTTTTTCCGAGTAAATTTGCTTATATTCCAATATTGAACTCTAATCTTCCCTCCACGGGGAATGTTAAAATTCAACCCTACAAAACAAACTCCTTCAAACGAGAAAAAAATAAACTCACTGTATCCCTTTGTGAAGAGATCGCGGGAACTCTTGCCAAGATCAGCGAATGACGGAGGAGACATTGCGATAGGAAAATGCGAATCTAAAGCGTAAGCTTAACGAGATTAATCCATGTACTCGCGTTAATTTCGGAAGATAACGCGCACACAATACGTACATAAAATAAAATGCACGAAAGCCTAATACTCGAAGACAACACGAGTGAAAACTATGAGCAGATGGAGAGTGGCGAATTGGACAAACGCGAGAGAGCCAGAGCGGTTTCAACGGCAGTGGTCCCAGCACGTGTTTTGAAGGCGCGAATTCAAAACTGGCCGTCCTCGTGCGCTCAGAGGTCACACGATAGATAAGTAGCTATTGGTTAAACAACCATTTTTCTTCAACAAGCAGTATCTTCATTTACTTTTATTAACCTGACCCGTTCAGAAACCCGGGCTGTAAAAACACACGTTTTTCGCACTTCCTCAAGACTTTCAACATGTTCTCAGCTGCTGACCAAGCCGTCTTCTTGGTCACAAAGGGACTGAAAATGCAGTGTAATTCAAAGCTCTCCGTCACCTGCAATGAACTGAGTAAAACTTATTTAAATAGTGGGAGATTACCCAGGAAAACAAAGTGAATGCCTCCATTCTGTAGAAGAACATTTTGACTCGGTTATTTACTCGACGGACCATGTCGAGAAATTTGAAATATCCATGATACACATGTTCCAGTTCACCGATGTTTATGTAAGGTTTTTCCGGAGAAGAACAACACACCTGAGACAGTTGAACGTTCTTGTACATGAAGTTCCATAAATCTGGGCATGCCAGCTGAAAAACATCTACAATAAATCCAGATCCCTACTGAACCCAACCTGTTTAATGGAGAACGAATCGGGATGTGTCAACGAGCTCTTTAACTGAACGTAATTTTTGTACTGAGGCATCTTTTCCTCGACATCCTTCCGTATTTTCTGCAACTCAAAGAAATCCTTCTGCGAAGCACTCAAGAGGATCAAACAAGGTCCAGTTCCTTCCCATAAGTAAGAGATGTAGGCGTGAAGATAGGAGCTAAAGGTCATATTCGTATAAGAAAAAGTAGGATAGTCTTACTTTTCATCGAAATGAGGCAGACACAAAGGTACAAAACGTTCTCCGTCACGTAGAGAGCTATGAGTCTCGATCAGATTCACCACAATATTAAAGTCGGAAGCAGTCAGATTGAGATTTTTCATTCGAACGATTGCGATTAATTGTCTATGTGCGACCATGATAGCAAACACGACATTCTGAAAATTTAAGTCAGATTTCAATTTAGAAAATGTCTTACATTAGTCTCGGACTCGTTAATCGAAGTAGCTAGGAGATTCACAATGAAATCTCTCTCATTGGAACCTATGGGTAATATTCGGAAACCGGAAGAGAAAACTACTGGATCTTCATTGAACCCTTCGACGCAAGCATTGACACGCTTATCCAACCCGTCCAGCCATCTTCGGAGATCAAATTGATGTCCTTTCTTCTCGTATACTCCTTTCAACGTGTTTCTTGAGAGCATCGAGAGAATCTGATTGAATATGATCTCCAATTGCATGTTGAGGTTGAACGGATGACGGGAAACAATGCATAGGATCAGAGGATTCTTGAAAGATATCTGGATGTGCAGATTCGAGGTTTGAATGGATTTGAGGTTGTTGTCCCATGTCTCATACCGCTTGACCAAGACTTGGATAAGGGCGAAGAATGATGACAAATCGTCCTCTCTTCCACACCTGAAAAAGAAATTAACTTCATATATGAAGACAACCACAAACGTCGAGTAGATAGGCTTTCCGTACTCAGACAGGATCCATATTTGATAAGGAAGAGCTGCCAACAATTCCCTCTGATCGTCTTCGTTGTTCTCAAATAATGATTCAGACATTCTACTTGCTTCTATTAGTCTAGGTCATCTGCAGTTATTTAATAATAAAAAACAATCAGTGCAATAAATAAATAAAGAACAACACGATAAAGTTTGCATTACAGGCGAAAAGTCTTTCAGCGGGACGAACATTTGAGAGAAGCGAATGGTGTCGCACTTGTTAGTCCGCCAGTCACATGCCTGAGGTGCCTGTGTGCAATCCAGCGACGCAAGATTGACCGAACTCGTGCCTCTTTTGGTTCTCGGAGTCAGTGGCATTCCTCCCGTTAGATTCTTCTTTTTCGTTAAGAAAAGTCTACAATTACGAGAATGTTCGCTGATGAAATTAATTAAACTTTCCGATTCCGTTGTACTGATTCGATCTCAGTTTCAGACAATTAACATCGTTTCCATTAACGATGTCGTCGCCTAGCGCAGGCAAGCGACGTATGGATTCTGATGTCATCAAGTTGTAAGTGATAAAGAGTTATGACGAAACACAGACCTCATTTCAGAATAGAAAGCAAGCATGAAGTTACCATTACCGGCGGACTTAACGAGTTCTCTGTTAAGTTCTACGGACCTAAAGGAAGTGAGTGGTGATAAAGAAACAATTTCTAGCTATAATGATTTCAGCTGCTTACGAAGGAGGTGTCTGGAGAGTGCGTGTCGATCTGCCCGACAAGTACCCATTCAAATCCCCTTCCATCGGCTTCATGAACAGAATCTATCATCCGAACATCGACGAAGCTTCTGGCACCGTTTGTCTGGACGTCATCAATCAAGCATGGACAGCTCTTTATGGTGAGATCTCCTTGTAATTCCTCGATCCATATATGAAATATTTCGTTTCAGACCTCACGAACATCTTCGAATCATTTCTGCCTCAACTTCTGACATATCCAAACCCCACTGATCCTCTTAATGGCGATGCGGCTTCTCTTTATCTTCATAAACCCGACGAATTTAAATTGAAATGTGCAGGTTGGACTAGGTCTAAGTTCAAGATCTCCAAAAGACTCATTTCAGATTATGTGAAAAAGTATGCTAGCGAAGCAGCTCTTGCCCAGCTTTGTGGTCAATACAAAGGTACTGGTATGAACGACGACGATGGAGACTCTTCTGATTCCACTATTTCGGACTTTTCCGAGGATGAAACTCAAGGCATGGAATTGTAAACATTGATGAAAATGATGCATGTATTTTCCAAGGTACCAAGTTCACACAGCGTAGTGCCTGTCCTGTAACTAAGTCTGTTGTAAGTTTCAAATCACTCATCGTCTTTCCAAGGGTATGCTTTGACAAGTCGACATTAGTAGAGTTCTACAAAGAATTTCCAATTAGCTAGTACATTCGTCACGGATTTGATATCCTCCTGATAAAGCTTTTATGTTGCTTCAAAACACTGTTGAACAAAATTAAAATGGTTTGCAAAAATAATAACCCTCTATGAGGCAAAATCATGTACAAAAAGTCCAGCTTGGGCAACTACATCTTCTTGGCAGAAGTCTTGCGAGATCCAGAACGAGCCTTGGCGACCTTCACGGTACGACGCTGGACACGGGTCCGACGTCCGGTTTTCTTCGCAACCACCTTCTTGAGGGCGAAGGAATTGAGGAGTTCCTTGTAGGCATCACCATGCTCCTTCTTCCATTTCTTCAAACTGACAGCGTACTTCTCGGAGGCTTCGCGAGCTTGGTCGATGTACGGTTTCTTCTCGGATGCAGAAAGGTTCTTCCAAGCTTCAGCACCACTCTTCATAGCTTCAGTGGCTTGAGCTCTAGAAGCAAGGGTTTTCTTTTGCATATGGTCCTTCAAGAAGAGAACCAAAGAATTCCCGGGACGCTTAGGGTGAGCGGTTTTGGCACGGAATTCACGAAGAGCATCCAATCGACGATTTTCTTTACGTTTCTTCCTCAGTTCGCTGCTCTGAGCGAGCTTGATGCGTTGCTCGACTTCCGAGAGTCGATTGAATGCAGCCAATCTGTCATTTGCAATCTTCTCGGCTTGAACAACGTAATTCTGAAATTAATTGGATACATAACAAAGTGGATTATCTCATACCTTCTTGTTGGATGCATCAAGGGACTTCCAGAGACCAGCCAGACGACGTGCTTCTTCCGTTACTTTCTTACCCTGGACATAATTGTCCTTGATGAAAAGGGAATAAGCGGTGGGTTTGTTGAATCCATGAGGAAGACGCTTCGGCTGCTTAGCAGCGTTGACAGTAGCAAAGCTTGAGCACCTGGAACCGAAGATAAACCAAATTACGTTTAGTATGCGACTTACAGGTTCAAACGAGCAAATCTGACAGACAACAACTGAACACGTTGCATCTTTGAGGTAGAATCAGAATTTGTGACGATGTGGAACCCGCAATAAAGGAGAAAAATAAACAAAATGCTCGCGCGCGTTCAGCTGATTATATTTCTTCTTGAGACATGTTTTTCAAAGTCCGATGATTGGCACGTCCTCCTTGTGTTTGTCCTCCACGTTTCATTCTGTCACTGCCTTGAATCTTTTCCATTGACTTCATTCTTCGTCGATAAATCTTTCACTCAACAAGCTAAAGGAACCTTGCATGTCCTTCAATTTCCAATTAAGACTTGTTCATGCGTGTTCCGAAGTCCCTTTTTGGTCGTTAACAGTTGTGGCCTTGTGACACACAAATAGTCATGGACTAATCCTTGTATATACAACGTGTGAATAATTTCATAATGTTATACGAGGAACGAACTTTTGATTATGATAATTCGTTTTCATGGCCATTTTTCAGACAGTGCAAACGGATAATGTCAGAACCGAACATCTTCTTGTTTGTCCCGAACCTCATCGGATATGGGAGGATAATTTTCGGAATCATCTCCTTCATCCTGATGCAGAACCATCCCTTAGGGGCGTCGATATGCTACTTCCTCAGTGCTTTCCTGGATGCCTTCGACGGATATGCAGCTCGACAATTGAATCAAAGTGAGTTGTTTCTCGCAGACTTCCCTGATGACTGGTTTTCAGGCACAAGGTTTGGAGCGATGCTGGATCAATTGACGGACAGATTGGCTTTCGTAGCCCTACTTATGACCCTTTGTGTTTTTTATCCGAAGTGGCTGTTTTTCTTCCAGATGATCGTCATCATCGACATTGGATCTCATTGGCTCCATCTCCATGCTACTGATTTGACTGGAGGGACTTCTCATAAGACTTCGAAGAACCCGATCCTCCATTACTACTACACGTCTCGTCCATTCCTGTTTTTCATGTGTCTCGGGAACGAAGCATTCTTCTCCCTACTGTATGTCTACGCCTTTTGGTCCGGTCCTTCATTCCTCGGCATCTACTTCGTCCCAGTCCTTATCGTACTGTTCTTCCCCGTGGCTCTAGTCAAGCAAGCCATCAGTATAGTCCACCTAGTCACGGCCAGTCAAACCGTTGGTCAGTTCGATCTAGCTCAACGTCGAAACAAGCAGTCGTGATTCCGTTCAGCATCTTATTCGTGATATGTGATGATCTCGGTTATTTTGCAGTTAATGGCAACTATTTTAAATATTATTGAATGATTTTGTAAATAAAAATAGTCTTAAATATCATTTCGTAACGTTAAATAAAGTCCTTTTACTATTCCATGTTTTCACTTCTTCGGAAGCTTCACACAGTTGATGACTTCTTGATTTCAGTAACCCTTCCGAATGAGTAGTTTCAATCAAGATCTCAACAGAAAGTCAAACTAGATTTCCTCTACATCATGTTTCAAGAAAGGACTTAGATCGGTAATTAGACCTCTAGTATGATCAATTTTATCATGAAATTCAGACTGAGTCAACATTGAAGAGAACTATTGGTTGTTGGACTCTTGTATTCACTAGTACATATCTATAACTGGGAGTTGCCTTCTTTAGAACCTTCTTTATAAAAATACACGATGTCAAATTCGCTTCAAAACGACATATATTAGTTTTACAAAAGTCTTAGAAAATTATATTTAAAACACGTAAGCTTCGAATAAATCGTAGTACTACGTTTCATATACACCATTCGGACCAGCTTAGTCATCCTTTTTATCAGCACCAGATTTAATGGACTTGTTGAGTTCATCGCAAACACGGGTATACTCCTTCTGCAAGTTCTCAGCTTGGGTCTTCATGGTATCACGGTCTTTCTCAGCTTGAGCAAGCTCCTTCTTCATTTTTTCGTTTTGCTCCTTGAGCTCTCCAAGAGCACCGTCAGTTCCTTCAGATTCCATGAGACGCTGGGCGGTTTTGTTAGCATTCTCAGCTTGACGGAGAGCAGCCTCATGAGAGGCAGACAAATAAGCACTGCGAAGAAGAAGACTCACAATACGATTGATAACGAGGAACAGAAGAAGGGCGAATCCACTGATGTACAAATTACGCTGGGCACGGAAGAGTCGCATATGGAGGACTGCATCGGTTCCGGCAGGTTGGGGAACTTCGAAAGCGATATCGACGTTGGCATACTTACGAACTTCACGAACGGCATCAACAAACAGCAAAAGAAGAACAACAATAGTCGAATACTGAGCTACACTGGTGAAGCGGGTGATCGATTGAATAATATTACTGTTGAAGACACGGCGCCAACTAAAATAACATTATATAATCTAAGTAAATAACAACAATATATAAACTTACAGTCCAGGACGAATCCACGGCAACAACAAAATGAGGGTGATGAAAATTTCGCCATACAAGATGGCAGCGACAACAGACCATTGGAACGTCATTCTTGAATCCTTAAAAACAAAATTAGTGGAATACTGTTTCGAAAACAAGTTCACGAGCGAAAACAAGCAAAGAACGCAATTGATAAGAGACCTAAAAAGTCAGAGAATAACATTACATTATTACGAAAGATTAAGCGAGGACCAAATTTGTGGAAACAAAAGTCTAAACGAAGAATAACGAGAAATACTATTTCTACAACGGAAGATATATAACATAATTTAGTAAACTTCGAGAAAAGAGAGGAAACAAAACAACAACTGGTTATTTGAGATGACTGACGTTGCAAAAGAGCGACCTTGGCATTATGAAATGAAAGAATTCACTTAACGAGTATCGTAGTGGTTAAAAACCAAAGAAGTATTCAAACAGAAATAAAACTCGTTATATTTATCAACAACAAAACAACCAATCAATTCTCTCTATCTACGTCCTAAGAAACAATATCGCCTTTTATCAATACTAACAGTCCATAGTTTCGTCAAGTCTGGGTGAAGAAATTGACATGAGATATCTTCCAGATACCTAATGGACGAAGTTGACGGCAAACCCTAAAAATTAAACCACGTAAATATATCGAAATAGCTGACTTACGTAATATTGCAGATTAACACGTCAGAACTCGCTCTCTTTAATGCGGTGGCGAGGCTGACTTGTTCTGTTGATTTTGGATCGATCACAGCGATGACGGTGCCGAAATAGGTCATACCATCTAACTCAACTGAAGTCAACTATTAATATGATATAAACTATGTGGAATATGTACCGTTAAATGCTTTGTTAGAAGAAATAACACATGAATGTATACATGCATGGACAATATTCTCCTTCTCGAAAGACATCCTTCTTTGGACCACTTCTCTTGGAAGTTCTTTTACACGATCCATCAGTGTTGTGGAGAATGCTTTTAGTGAAGTGGAGGATAGTAATTCATTATCATCTTCTCGAAGAGCTTTTGCAACCAAGGAAATCGCCTGAAAGAAGGTCGATATATGGAAATTGATCCAAAAACCAACCTGCTTGGCTCCGTTCACAAATCGGTCATCTGTGTATTCCGGCTCCATTTTTATATAAGCCATTTTTGCAAATGTATTTCCAATAGTTCTCCACAATTCGAATGAGGGTGTCACTATCATCGGAGCTTTAAACAGATGGAAAGAAGAACTATTTTGATGGAGTCCCGGAGAAGACCTCTGAAAACTGACTTTAAACTCAAATAGTTTCGTCGAAACTCACCACTGCCTCTACAGAGAGCCATCTGATGTCAGAATACAATGACCTGTGGCGAAATAAATTTTTATTTAGGAGAATAGAAAAAGTTCTCATAGCTTTACAAAAATACGAGGAAATTAGGGATGTTCAAAGCGGGGAACAGTGTGTCGACGAAACTCGGCATTGGAGGATCTCGTTCTATTTGTTCGCTTGATTCTTCCTTCACACTCATCTATGAAATGCGAAAAAGGCAAATCCAGAAACTTTTTTATTTATTTATTTTTCTATTGTTTATCTATGGATTGATACGACGAGTAACTATACCTAAGTTAGCCACTGTCGAACGGGTTCGCTTCAAGGCGCGTTCTTTTTCTTTATATCAGTGTCCGTCAGAATTCACTTCTCAGCTTCCTCAAGTCCGGAACTTTGCTTATGGCTCTAAATTTGCTGGTGAAACAGCTTCACGGGTATTACTTATTGCAGAACAAGATTCTTCATATAATAAAGCTTTATCGGATTTTATCCATCATCTGCAGATCCCTGTACGAGTAGAAGTCTTCGACAACTCCGATTTGTTACTGAATTTGACCATTGGCAGGTTCTCTGTGATTGTTTTCGAAAGTATTCATTCTTATTTCCGACTTAACGATCCGACCAAACAGATTTTGTTAGATTATTGCAAGGAGAACAAGGTCGGGATCATTTCGTTCCTGAGAGATCCTGTAGATGGCGTTCAATTCTCTAGAAATACTTCTGTAGGAGTTTTGACTGGTCAACAAGTAACTGATATCGAATTCGATATATTATCTCCGATTCCATATGTCGGAAGGAAAGGAGTTAAGCTTCCTATCCAATTTGAGGAGCCTTCTGGTTGGACAGTTTTCCATTCAAATCATACTGGATGGAAACCTTTTATTGGTTGTCAGGATTCCTCTGGAGATCAAACAGCAATTGCCATTCACGATGACGGAGAATATTCCGAAGTGGAGCATATTGTTTTTGGAAGCGATTTGAGTCATTTTATGATGAAGATTGGCTTTTGGGATGCACTCCTCTACATGCTTCGGGGATCTCCTGCGTGGGATCTCAATACTTTCATTGAAATCGATATCGACGATATCTTTGTCGGCCAACCTGGAACGAAATTAGTTCCAGACGACATCGAATCCCTCATCCAATCTCAGAATTTCTTGCGACAGTATATTCAGAACTTTAACTATACTTTGGGGTTTTCTGGACACTTCTTCAAGAAGGGTGATCTTGTTGAAAATACTGCTGATGAACTACTGATCTGTGGGTTTACTTTTCAAATGTTGATAGAATATTAGTTGATTCCAGCTAAAGCAGAAAACTTTCTGTGGTTTCCTCACATGTGGCATCATAATCATGCCCACGAATACGAACTCACGTATTTACTTGCTTTAATGACTCAAAATGAACTTTTTGCGAGAGTGAGTTGAGGGATTCCGTAATCATCTATGATTTATAATTGGATTTAGAATTTTAACTTTCGCACGACTCTTGGGTATGCCGTTTCTCCTCAGCATTCTGGAGTTTATCCAGTTCACCAACCTCTTTATGAATCCTGGAAACAAGTCTGGAATGTCTCCGTGACTTCTACCGAGGAATATCCCCATCTGAGACCCGCATGGAACAGACGAGGCTTCATTCATGATGGAATAACAGTCCTTCCAAGACAGACTTGTGGACTCTTCACCCATACCCATTTCTTCCACGCTTATCCAGAAGGTTTCAATCAACTGAAGAAAAACGTTTTTGGAGGAGATTTATTTACTACAATCCTGCTCAACAAAGTGAGACTTCATGATTGACCTAATCTATTGTAAATTTTTAGTTTTTAATATTCATGACCCATCAGCAAAACTACGGTAATGATCGTCTTGCTCAATATACTTTTCACAACGAAGTTTTATTCCTCAAGTGTTGGACTAATCTACAACTGAAGTGGGTTCCTCCGATGGAAATGAGCAAGCTCTATTTCTACCGATTCCCGGAACAACGAAGAATGGTTTATACTGACCCCTGTGCCGATGCCAGACACAAGAAGATGCTTTCCGTCAACGCCACTTGCGACTACAGACTCCCGAATACTGTTATTGTTGGACCACAAAAAACAGGGACTTCAGCATTACTTTCGTTCTTGCAACTCCATCCAAGTGTTACGTCTAATGTCAATATAGAAAAGTCCTTCGAGGAAATGCAGTTCTTCGGTGGATTCAACTACGACAAGGGACTCGACTGGTACATCAGCAAGTTCAATGTCTCGAAGGAACACTCGGTGGTTCTGGAGAAAACCGCGAATTACTTCGATAATCCAGCAACTCCTGACTTACTTTATTCGCTTCTCCCTGAAGCGAAAGTAATTGTTCTTCTGATGGATCCAGCAGATCGAGCTTATTCTTGGTATCATCATATGAAGTCTCATAACGATTCTATTGCTCTCCAGTACACTCCGGAACGGCTTTTCTCGATGAATTCTGACCATCCAGAATACGAGACGAGCAACAGGTTACGACAACGTTGTCTGAGGCCCGGTCACTATGGAGAGCATCTGGATCGATGGATGGATTACTTTCCGCCTTCTCAAATCATTCCCATCGATGCCGGTACTTTTCGTCTGAACCCAGTTCCAATTCTTCAAGATCTTGCCGCCAGACTCGAATTGCCATCTTCATTATTAAACTACGCTGAACACTTGAAGTACAATCCAGAAAAAGGATTTTATTGTGCATTGGTTAACGGGAAGACAAAGTGTCTGGGAGCGAGTAAGGGTAGAAAGTACTCTCCGATGTCAGAATCCCTTCGAGCAATACTAAATTCGTATTTCGCTCCTCATAATAGAGCTTTGCTGAAAATGCTTCAACGATACAGGTTCAACATTCCAGATTGGTTAGACAAGTTCACATAACTGTGATTAAGGGTAAATTGTTCAGTAGCTATTTGATCAGAAATCTCAGGTTGTCGATAAAACAATTAGTAAGAGGTTACAAATTTGATGTACACTGTAATGCATAGTCAGGACGTTTTTATAAATGATAAAATACAGTTTACTAAACTCAGAAATGTTTTATAATGTTCAACAGCTGAAATGATCTCAGAAAATTCTCAATTGTCACCCACCCCAGGATACATGAAAACTAACCTGAAATTAGTAATTTTTTTTACGTACAGACGTATTGTCAAGGTCGAAGATTGATGGGTGATTAATGAGAGAACTAAATAGTGATTCATGGGAGAAAATGACTAAATTCTTTCCCCACATCTTCCAATAAATTTCTTCGGCGTTTTCTACCATTATAACCGATTGTCTGATTATTTAACCTGATCATCCGAATTCGAAAGAGAAATAAAACACTACTCTTCATTAAGATGAAATTCGAACTATAGTAAGGAGAGAAATTGTCTATAATCTCCGAACGATGGGAAAAACAAAGTCAATCGAACTCAATAATTTATAAATACAAATCTGGAGGTTATTGATATGCTCCACTATACAGATAATACTTTTGATTACCATAAACGTGGGAACTGAATAAATTAAAATTGTCATTTTCTCTTGGCCATCCTGTCCAAGCATCGACGACAGTACCAGTCGGATTCCGTAGGCTCCACCATGAGACCGACACAATGCCAGTGGTACCAGTAATTACAGCGTTCGCAACAAATCATGTTAGCTTCCTCGGTGTACTTGATCTTACAATTTGGACAGTACCAGTATTTTTCGTCGTCTTTGCTCCCTTGCTCATCTGGAATCTGTAAAATTCCAGGAGCGGACTCGAATGTCTCGAAGGAACTCTGTGTCGAGGAACTCTTAGGTTTTTTCTCCTCTGGTCTCTTCTTCTTCTTTAACGGGGAATTGGATTCCGAGGTTCGTCTTTCTGATCTAACTAGCCGACCAGAACTTGTCAGTCGAGGGTTCACAGTTTCCATCGACTCTTTAAGAGCCTTGGATAACTGGACCCTTTCGCTCATTATCTTGACACCTTCCTGTTTATCTCTGTGTTTTTCTGGAGTATGTTTGGAAGAATGAGATCCTTTAGAACTAGGAGGTCGAGAGCTGTCAGAGGAGATCGGGGTTACACTTTTCGGTGGGGGTTCTGGTTTCTTTTCCATTACCGGTTCTCTTGGAGGTGGTATTGGAGTTGAGGTGGCCACGGGCTTCGGGGGTAGTAATATTTTTAATTTGAGACCTAAGCCTTTCAGAGGAGATGGAGGTTCGGAAGGAGACTCCTCGATTTTTTGTTTTTTCGGAACCGGTTCAGGAGTTTCACCCAGTTCCCCTACTATTTTCCGTTTCCGTTCTTCTTTTTCCCGTTTTTTCTCCTTCTTTAACCTACGTCTTTCTTCTCGTTCTTCTGTAGTCTCACCTTCACGTTTGTTTTCCTTATGTTTCTTCTTCTCCTTGTCCTTCTTCTTTTCCTCCTTTTCAGATTCATTGAAGCGATTCAATGCAGGCATTTCGGTCTTCTTCTTTTTGTACTTTTCTTTTTGTTTTTCTTCACTTCCATCAGTGTTGGAAGGAGGAATTTCTTCAGCTCTTGAAGTATTGATAGGAATAGGAACACTTGGTTGAAGGACTGGGGGCGGGGGTATCGGTTCACTAGGAGGAGGGATCGGACGGATTTTGAAAGAAGAAACAACTGCTTTTGGCTTAGGTTCCTTGTATTTTTCTTTTTCCTTATTTTTCTTTTCTTTTTGTTCCTTAGGCTTTTCGGGTTTCTCCTTTTTGTGATCCTTTTCAGGTTTCAAAACAGGCATTTGAGGTTCCTTTGGCAAGGAGGGGATGCGTTCTTGTGGTAAATTCAAGGGTTCAGGAGCTGTGATGCTCAACGCCGATGAATCAAGATTGGATTCCCCTGTAATTGTGAAGTTACAAATGCAAACAAAGAAGATAACATACGGTGTTTCTTCTTCTTCTCTTTCTTCTCCTTCTTAGACTTATCCTTTTTCTCCTTACGCTTCTTCTCGTTGTGTTCATGATTCTTTTCCTTCCTGTGTTTCTTATCTTTACGCTTATGTTTCTTCTTATCCTTGGGGTGTTCAGAAGATTCCTCGGACTTAGAGGGAGTATCAATCTCTTTCGTTACTTCATTGGCTCGACTTTCACTCAAGATATGATACTCCTCAGGTTTTGTATGTAGAAACTGATAAGCATATCGTTGAGCTTCCTCTCTTTCTCTCTTTTCCTGAAAGCTTAAATGACCTAATGATTTCTAAAATAATATACCTTTTCTAGCTTTTCTTTTTCCAATTGTTTTTCTCTCTCTACTGCCTCCATTTGAGCGGATAGTGTTAACTTTTTCCTATGGATCATGTCTGATTTCGGCGTTATATTTCTGTCATACTTCGGTCTGGGATAAGAGCTAATCCTCTCAACGATATCGTCAAAAGTTCCAGCACTCTTGTAAACATTCGTGATTGGTTTTCTGAAAGTCGAAAATCATTAAGTTTTATTTCGTTTTAAGCATACAGAATGGGATCTCTAGCTGCTGTTCTATCTTTCTTTTGTTCTTTTTCCTTTTCTTTCGCCAATTTGTCTACTTTCTTGTTTCTGCATCGAAGCGATGGAAGAAAGCTAGGAATATCCTTGGTTTCCCTTTCAACCAATTCATCGTCGGAAAACCTTGAAGGGGAATTTCCTTTTATTTGAACCGGATACTCAGAAAGCTGAAGATACACTTATTTATGAGCGTTCTATAACTTTATTACCTTGTCTGGTGCCGGAACTGAATCTCTACAAGTCATGAGTTCGTTTAAAGCATCGATATCGATTCCAGTCTTGGTTGTCGATATAACCACATCTTTGAAATTAAAGCTCTTTTTGCCGGCTAAAACAATATTATACAATATAGCTATTTTTCGATATAACCAACCTATTTCGGCAAGCTGTTTAGAGTCGCAGACAATTTTACATAAGTAATGATAAACAATGGACGTCAAATCATCGATGGCATCCGGCTCTGCATGGGTAAAGCCATAATCCAAAGCCAGCGCTTTCATTGAATTCCTAATGACTTTGTAAGTAAATTCGTCATTCGGGATCATTTTAGTAAATCCTTCAAGAAAGCTGGAGCGCTGCTTCTTTCTTGCCTGAATCAGCGGGTTTTCGTCGGGAGAGCATTGGGTTCCGAGAGCAAAGCAGTTGCGCGCGCCTGGCTCGAAGCCTTCCTCGACGTCTTTGCCTTTAGCCCCGTTTGTTTGCGCTTTATTCAACTTTTGGAAATGAAACCCGCTAGTTGGACTACGACCACTGGTAGCAATTGATGACAGCAGCCTCAATCCCTTCATTTTTATATAAGTTTCCACCTGTTTATATACGTGATATTGGTCGTCGTGCTATGGAAATCGTGTTGGTCATGTTTATATTCATTTCCTGTTGTTTTTCAGATCCATGTGATTCCTAACCCTGTCTTGGTTAATAGAATGACTGCAATCAAGGGCGGTTCTACTTCCAATGTGCCGAAATCAGAATCCGGACCGGTGCTAATTCTCACTCCCTGTCACAACTCACACGACTTCATCGAAAGAAGGATTGTTGTCCCGAGATCTGAGGAACACGCTATCAAGATCGGCAGAGCTGTTGGGAGAGTGTTAGCAGCAACTAATAATGCTATTTTCGATTGCAAGGTTTTATCTCGTAATCACGCTCTAGTCTGGGCAGAGGAGGATAATTTCCTGATCAAAGATACGAAGAGTAGCAATGGAACTTTTATTAATAACTCCAGATTGTCCAACAGCGGAGAAGAGTCTGCACCGACGACGCTAGCAACGGGAGATATCCTGCAGCTGGGTGTTGAGATAGTGGATAATGCCAAGAAAGGTTGGTCACGATTGAATCGAACGAGACTGATAGTTTATTTCAGTTGCCAGCGGATGTATTGTCGCCATGGTCAGATTTCTCAACGAAAAAGGTGAAGAAATCCCTCCAAATAGGTTGTTGAGTAATGGCACTTCTCATTCCGCTGCTATCGTCGAACGTATTCCGAAGCATTGTCTCGTTGTTCCTGAAGAACAGATGTACCAGATGCAACATTACATATATGAAGCAAAGCATCGGGAATCTGTATGTCTGCTTTTTACACCGTCTGTTGATGATTGTTTTTCAGACTCTGAGCCAGAAACTTTTACTCTTGCAAGATGCCTTACGGACTGCCCAGAACGCCACTGAGATGAATTGGGAAGCAATGATTAATGAAGATCGATTGTTGGCGAGAATAGAAGTGTTGGAAGATCAACTGATGCTCTGTGCAAACAAGAATTTAACTCCCGCTGAACTTAAAGAAAAAATTGACGATTATTTCGAACAGAGGAAAAAAGTTGAAACAATGACGAAGGATCTTTTGAGAAAGTCCAATCAGGAAGCCAGTGAGGCAAGACAACGCTTACACGAAGTCGAAGTTGCGTTGATGAATGTAGAAGACCACAATACGCTTTTGAAGAAGCAGATGAATGACCTTGAAAGAGAACTCGGTGAATTGAAGTATGAGATGGAGAAGCTGTCTGGGGATTACGATGTTGTTTGTCACGAACTGGAACTTTCGAAGGCTACTAATCAGCATTTATTATTGACCGCGAAGAATCAGGCTAGTCAAGTTGAGGATGTCGCTCCGGCTGCTTCATTGGATGAGATGACAATCGCGTCTGATAATGGTGCCGGAAATGACGAAAATAAAGAGCCCGTCCTTGAACCAACTGATGTTTCTATGAGCTCCAATGAGAATAACAGTATGTTTATAAAGTTCAGTTTGATTTATTTTTCTTCATTTCAGCTACTCTTCCGTCATTTGAGTCACTTTTGGAAAACCGTATTTCTTCTGACCTTTGTGTGGCTGTCTCGGATGAGCTTAGAAGAACATATACTTTTCTTTGCAAAGGCTTCAAGAAAAGTCTTTCTTCGGAAGAAGCTACTTTCATCCAAGAAACTATCGCAGAAGCGATCGTAAAGACTGCTACAATGACGAAGAATTCGATAACCGAGGAGTTGCTCAAGAATACGGATTGCAGTGATATCTCCGGTGGAAGACTCGAGAACGGGATGGCTGCAGACGGGTCTAGCTCATACGATTCAAAAAGTGAGGTTCGCCAAAGATCGAACAAATTGCCTTTTGATTCTTCCGGTCAGAAAGAGTTCTCAGTGCAAAAACTTCGAGCTGACGACAACAAAGTAAGCAACTTGTGTTTTCGGATTTGCTTGATTACCGATTTTCAGGACAACCTGTTCTCAGTACTTCCTCTATTCTCTATGTTCATACTGCTGATTAGCTTGATGAATATGAGTGTCCTATGGGCAGCGAAGAAGATAACAAAGTCGAAGAAAGAATCCGAGGGGAAGACGGGTGATCTTAAGTAAATTCTGTATCTACTGTGGTTAAAATAAGCGCTTGCATGTGAATGATTGATTTTTCAAATGAAACTTGCGGATGATTCAGTCTCACTTGTTGATTCTGTCGGAGACGACATTAAAACGCACAAATAACATGATATTTCACAATATCAAAACAGCTTTGAATTTTATTCCATATCTCGAGATCGATATTGAAAACTTTATTTCGTACAAATCTACTTAGGAATGCACTCAGTAACGTAATAACAAGGAACAAGTTGCAAAAAATCCCGATTTCCCAGTTTTCTGGATATTATCTAAAAGTACGATTAACAGTATATAAAAACCAGTTCTGGTTAATTACAAAAATGATTACAAATTTACAAAACGCACTCAGTTACCGGATATGAAATCAAAAACCGAGTTCAAATTACTGCTTCTTAGCATTCTGCTTCTCCGTTAACTCAAAGTAAGTACCTCGTTTCTCTATCAACTCATTATGGGTTCCCATTTCCACAATTTGTCCGTGATTAACGACAGCAATGCAATCGGCATTCACAATAGTCGCCAATCTGTGGGCGATGACAATGCAGGTTCTTCCTTCTCTAGCTCGATCCAAAGCATCCTGGACAACCTTCTCACTTTCAGTGTCCAGAGCCGAAGTGGCTTCATCGAGGAGCAAAATCTTAGGGTTCCTGATTAAAGCTCTAGCGATAGCAATTCTTTGTTTTTGTCCTCCAGAAAGTTGAGCGCCCTTTTCACCAACTCTGGTTTCATATTGTTCCGGGAGTTCGGAGATAAACCCGCTGATGTTGGCCAAAGTAGCTGCTTTATGAATGGATTCTTCAGAATATTCGTTTTCCTTGAGGCCGTAAATGATGTTCTCTCTAATAGATCTGTCGAACAAAATAGGTTCCTGAGAAACCAATGCCATCTGGGATCGAAGACCTTTTAAGCTGTACTCGCTAATGTTCCTTCCATCCACCTGAACTGCTCCACCAAGAGGCTCGTAGAATCTTTCCAGAAGAGAGACAACGGTAGATTTACCTAAAATACTATATAGAATCTAAACGAGATCATGAGTTCCGTACCACATCCGCTAGGTCCCACGAGAGCAAGAGTATGACCAAGCTTAGCTTCAATGCTCAAGCTCTTCAACACCTGCACATCACTTCTTTGTGGATAAGCGAACTGGACATGATGCAAATTGACATGTCCCTTGATCGAATCGGCGGGAATTCCAGAATCGGACATGTTATCTACATTAGGTTCGGTCTCCAACATCTTGAAAATCAATCCAGCAGCCAGTTTTGCCTTCATATATTCAGGGAAGTAAGCACTGAAATGAAAATATAGTGAAAACTCCAGTCATTAGAACATACCTAGCAAATCCCATACTACCAGCGGTGAAACTGATGGCATAAAGTGTTCTGAGAACATCCATCGGCATTTTACCATGTTTAATAATCAGAAACACGCCGAATCTGAAGGCAGCAGCATAAAGGAAGAAGAAAATGGAACTAGCAAATCCATATGTTATTCCTTGAACAAAAGATTTTCTAATGGACATTTGATGAGGGATCTCCAAGTATTGTTCGAATGTGTTATAAAACCGTTTTTCCAATGTGAGAGCTTGAACTGTTCGAATATTTTCAATAGCTTCCATTGCAGTCTGAAAATAACAGTACTTCTCATTGTCTTTGATCTAAAAACTTACTTTTCCTGCATTTTCCATCTCCTTAGCTTCTTTGCCAGATTTTCCTTGGAAATATTTCATCTGAAAAGCTTGACCGACGCCTCCAAGCGGGAAGATGGCACAGACGAGCAGAGCCATTGGCCAACAAAACCGGAAAGCAATGACGATTCCTGCTCCAACACTAACAATAGCACTGAAGACGGATCCCAGTCGATAATCAATAGCAGATTTAACATTAGGACAATCAGTAGCTAATCTGGTACAGAGTTTTCCGCTGGAATGGCTTGTCTCGTCGAAGTAGGAAACATCTTGTCTGAGGATATTTCTGAAGAGCAATCTTCTGATTCTTGAGGTCAATCTTTCTGCAGCCGTTCCAAAGAGTATAGTTTGGAAGAAAAGAGAAAATGCCATAACAAATCCCAGAACCAAGTACATCAGGGCCCAGAAGTGTCCATCTCGTCTAACTTTGTCCATATCGGTATTGGCGAAAACATTAAGAATTTGGGTGAAAACCAGAGAGAAAGCAGGAAAGACAGATCCTTGGATAATCGCCATAATAATGGCGAAAAAGATGAGGAGAGCTTCGGGTCTGGCGTATTTCAGAATAGCGAATAGGTTCCTTGGTTTAGCTCCTTCTTTTTCTAAATCCTTCTCCAAACGTTTGACATCTGATTTCGGATCTGCTTCATCAATTTCATCGCTCTTACTATCTTCGTCCGTCACCTTGATGTCCAATGGATGATTCTTGGAAGACCCTGTACTGGAGAGTCTGGAACGAGTGGAGATGACGGAAACTTGTTTACTAAACTTCTTGGTATTTTCGTCAATATCAGTGAAGACTTGGGCGTTGACCAGGTTACTGTAGAGTCCTCCCTTAGCCATCAACTCCTCGTGAGTACCTACTTCTTCAACTTGACCATCACGAATAGCAATGATTCGGTCAGCATTCTTAATCGTGGACAGTCTGTGAGCAATCACAATTGTGGTTCTTCCTTGTCTAGCCTTATCAAGGGCTCTTTGAACAACGTATTCACTTTCAGCATCCAGAGCAGATGTTGCCTCATCCAGAAGAAGAATCTTCGGTTGTCTAACTAGAGCTCTAGCAATGGCAATTCTCTGCTTCTGTCCTCCAGAAAGCTGGACTCCTCGCTCACCAACCATAGTCTTGTATCCAAGAGGAAGGGCAGTGATGAAATTCTCAGCATTGGCCATTCTGCAAGCGGTTCTCATTTCTTCGTCAGTGACATCCGTATTTCCAAACTTGATATTTTCCTCGATTGTGCAGTTAAACAAGATCGGTTCTTGGGAAACAACGCCGATGGTCTTTCTCAAGGAGTCAATGTTGATGTCTTCTATTCTATGACCGTCGATGGTAATCTCACCGTTGAGAGGATTGTAATAACGGAGGAGTAAAGAAACCGTTGTACTCTTTCCACAACCCGAAGATCCAACGAGAGCGATAGTTTCACCAGGTTTGGCTTCAAAAGATATGCCTTGAAGAATGGAGACATCTGGTCTTGAGGGATAATTGAACGCGACTTTCTGGAAAGTGATATGTCCTTTGGTGTCGTTCAACTTTACTCCCGCTTCCGAGTAGCAGTCAATTTCGGGATTCTAAATAATGAAAGTAGAGCAGAAACCGTGAGGATAAACCCACTCTGTCGATGATCTCGTAGATGGCACTGGCAGCACCTTGAGCGGTTCCGATCACAGCAAATTGAGGACCGGCTTGTCCCAGGGCCATGGATCCCATCATGATACCAAAGAACACCGTAAGCAGGGTCTTCGGCTCCATAGTTTGGTCGGCAACGAAGTTTGTGCCCACCCAGAAAGCGAGACAGTAAGAGCCGAACATGACGATAAAAGTCATCGCCAATCCTATACCTGTATACATTGATTTGATGATTCCATTTACTTTTCCTTTAGCCAAAGCGGTATTGTATCTTCTGCATTCTATCTCCTGACCGTTAAATGCATAAACCGTTCTCACAGATGTCAATGCTTCTTCTGCACATTGTCCAGCTTCCGCATACTGAGCAGCTTCTTTTTCTGTCGAGCTCGCCATAAGCTGAAAAAAATTATCACCATTTTTTTGGTCTTTGATGTACTTTGGAATACACTCACTTTTGCAATGAATACTCCACAAATAACCATGAAGGGGGACAAACTGAGCATGATCAATGTTAACTTCCAGTCGTAAATGAAAGCTGAAGTAACGAGATTACGTTATACATCACGGGGTGGTGTGATGATAACAACTTACCCACAATGAAACCTCCAAAGAACTGAGCAAGGAATTGGACAGCCAAGGCCACTTTATCGCCAGTTCCCTCCTTGACCCTTTCGAGATTGTCAAAAAGCTTCGAAGTCAGGGTTCCACTGTGATTGGCGTCATACCAAGAGATATCCTGTCTTAAGATGGCTTTGAAGAACTCCTTTCTCATACGATGCATAAGATTTTCAGATGCAATCAAGAAACAGGTCACTTGAACAAAAGCCGACGCAAACAAGCCTGGAATTTAAGAAAATTTGTTTGATTTTGAAACAGAAAACTTACCTGCACCAAGATAAACAGAATATAAGATTTGATCTTCCATGTCGTCAGAGAATTTATCCAAGCTGTAGTTCGAATAGGCTGTTTCGTTAGAGGAAACTATAAAGGCAGACTGTAATAATAAAACAGATAAAAATTAGAAACCTGAGGGATCTAAGAGCGTCGTCGCATTAACAAAAGCTTGTCCCATGCCACCCATAATAATACTCAGCAGCGGCATTCCCATTCCTGTGACGATGGCAACCAGGGATCCAATGAAGATAAGAAGGAGATCGAAGGACGAAGAATATCGCCACTGAAAGCATCACTATAAAACATTTACTCATTTGACGGCACTTACTAGTTGGCCAAGAGAGACTTTTTTCACTGGCGGCTCTTGTTCCTTCTTGTTGGCTGCACTAAAAATGAAACATTAGCAAAATCCAATAACGAATCAATACCCTTTGAAAAATTGTTTAATAAGTGGAGTTTCCACCTCATTACTATCCTCCATCCCGAGAGATCATGCAACCTACGGAAATCCGACAATAGTGCAGAATTAGCAGTCAAAAGGAAGTTTGAGTGAATTACTAAGCAGTGATGAAATCGCTAAGGATTTCGTAAGAGAGCGAGTCGACTACGAAAAGGCAAGCCTTTTTTTTGCAAATGGACTTGTTTAAACCGCAGGGTGAGCCAGGAGGCGCCAAACAAAAAATTCAAAAATCCGACTTACCTCAATGAATCCGAGCAAGATCCATCGCTGGCCTCTATTTTATTTTTCCGGAACTTATCAAAAAGCCCCATTATTTTTGAAAAAATCGAAGAACAAAGAATTCACTCAAATGAGCTCCAACTTTTATTGCAGTGGGACCGTTTCTGATAAGCTACATCGCTGTCACAAAGTTTACCCAAAATTTTAGATCTCTCGTGTCTCCTCCAACTTATTAGCTAAGGTTGTGCAAACCTGAGTTTTTTAGCACTAGGAATTGGTTATAATTCGTTGAATATTATATTAACCAAGTTTCATATATCACTTTGCTTATTGGTTCTCATGCAATTCCTTTTATACGATTAAGAGCATTGCAATTAAACAAGAATCAAATGGTACAAATCAATGTAGTTAGGTGCACGTCTGGTAACTTCACTTGAGACTCAAGAGGCATAGAAAGTTTCCTGATGGATCTCTCGAGATGTTGATGAAAAAAATTCTGAACTTGAATTGACAAATTGAGGCTTCTTTGGAAAGTGTTCTATGGAAATTTACAAGGAGATCATTTTATAGTCGAAATAGGTGGTAGATTCTCGACTAATCTCGCCATTCATCTCATCATCGTCGGAACATTCTGGATGACTTTGTTGACATAGCTGACTGTCATGACCTCTTTGTCGGGTTTAATCGAGAATAGTTGACGGAATTTCGTTGATTTGTTTTTTCAAAATGAGAAACGTGGGCAATTATTTACTTAAGCATTCGATCTTAGACGTTCATTTTGTTCTGGAGGAAATGTTCATAGTCTGTCGTAAGTTGATAGGTTATCGCTGTGACCGAAAGACCATGGTCTTTTGGACGAGAACTCCAGGGAGTTCTCCACGAGGCAATTAAAGTACAAACGTTATCCACAAGTATGGACGTTCATTCAAAGAGGGTAAAATTTTGTTTGCCCGAGGCTCGTTTGCTGCTGATTCAAAGTAGTGTATTAATTTGTTCCGTTGGGAGTTCCAAGTCCTCTGGTTCAAAGTAAAACAATCCTTATTCATATCGCATATTAAACGAAACCGAGAAAAGGCATCTGAGATTTAGGAAGAGGATAAAAGCTTCACATCCGGGACAGTTTGCAGTAGTCCACGGATTTGAAAAGAAGGAGAACAAGCATCCAACGCAAGCTTCGAAGATGAACATTATTTGTTTGTATTCCAACCTGAAGGACTGTCGCTCTCACTCGTCCCCGGACAATCGATGGATGGATAGCTGAAATCGCGGACTTGAGTGACGTTACATTGCTAAACGCAGCGTGCAAATTTATTAACCAACTTTCTCCAGTTTGTATCTAAGAAACTTTAACTCAGCGTTTTCGTTTGATTAGGAGTGTCATTTTGCTTCACTGAGAGCTTTGCTCAGACTGTTCTATTTCCTATTTCGCATCTCCGCAATTTCCGTTGGTGGGAAAATTACCCACTTTAACTTCTTGTTAAACTAATTTCCATGCTGCTTATGGAGTCGAGGATCACGGTAATTTGACTACCGGACCGAACAATTGAACTCGCGTTATTCTATTTCCCTCTCTAGCGAGATCTCTCTTCAGCGAGATAAACGAGTGCCAAAGAGGCGGCGCTGTTGAAGGAGCCGAAGATGTCTTTCGACTTCGACTTAACCGCGCCATTTGTACCAGAGTTTACGACGAACGGGCAAATGGAGCATAGGCACAAAGTATTTCCAATTCAGCTGATAGCGGCCCACTCGAGTAATCCGAATTCGTTCAGACTCAACGAAAGTGCCTTGAGTGCTGTTTTCGGTCATCGAGAAATTGCCAACAAGAAGGTGTTTTGTTTTTCTTTTTCCACGCTCATTAATCTTTACAGATTGTTATAATCTCAGTTACGGGAGCCTTTAGGAAGGGAAAGAGTTTCCTTCTAAATTTCTTTCTCGAATATCTCTATGCCTTGCAAAATTCCCAACAGGTAAAGCCGATTTCGTTTTAATCCTGCAATTAACTAGAGGACTTTCAGAACGACATTCAGCTTGACTGGCTAGGAGACGATGTACAGCTCCAAGGATTCCACTGGCGGTCCGGGGCTAAGAGGGACACCACGGGGATCTGGCTCTGGGGGGAACCCATCATGATCGAAGCGGCCAGTGGAGAAAAATACGCCGTTATTCTTGTAGGTTCTTCGTTAATTAATTAAACATCTGAGGAATTAAATTACTTCCAGATGGATACGCAGGGGACTTTTGACGGAACTTCTGCAACGAGGCATGGTCTGAGCATCTTTGGCCTTTCTTCGCTGCTGAGCAGTCATCAATGCTACAATTTGATCGAGAACATTCCACCTGAATCTCTGCAACAACTAAGTCTGCTAGTGGAGTACGGCAAACTCTTCCTCGCCGAAGCTCAGGATTTCGGGAAACCATTTCAGGTAATAGTGAAGATGGGGAATTTCCAAAGCAAATATATTTCAGTCCCTCTCGTTTGTAGTCAGAGACTTTAAATCCCCAGATGACTTTCCTTATGGGGCCGAGGGAGGAACCAAGTTCCTTGAACAGGCTCTCGAAATAAGTGCCGGAGAAACTGAAGTAATGAGAATGGTAAAGAGGGAATTAAAGGAAGTTTTCGAACATGTGAACTCTTTCTTGCTCCCTCATCCGGGACACAAGGTAGCCGAAAGAAATTCCTTCAAGGGATACGTCAAAGGTAGTCTTATGCATCCTTTTTGTTTTATTGGAAATTTTCCAGATATCAGACCGGTCTTCAGAGAGGAAGTGAAAAGAATGACTCACGGTATTCTGAATCCCCATGTAATCCAACCAAAGCTGATAAATGGGAAGGAAGTGACTTGCAAGAAAATGATGGAATACATTCGAGTAACCTTTGATGGCCTTTCCATTTTCTGATAAGAAATTTAGGAGTTTGTTCGTGTTTTTGACAGCACACATGAGTGTCCCAGCCCCCGGAACATCTTGAATGCTAACGCCCAGATCCTCTGTATAGAATCTGCAGTAGAAGCGAAGACAGCTTATTGTCGCGGTATGGATAGAGTGACTTCTGGACCCCGAATGATGTCTGAAAAGAAGCTTCTGGAAGCTCACATAAAACACGGTATCACTGCTTTGAATATCTACGATAAATGTCTCAAGGTCGGTGACGGCGAAGTACGTTCAGCGAATCTAGCCCGACTTCAAGAAGATATTAATGTAGGTGTTTTGGGATCTTTATAGGAAATCTGACTTCTGAGATTTACAGGCGGAATTAGACAAGTATAAAAGACTGAACGAGGATAAGAGAGTCACAGGCTGTGCCTCAGCTCTTCTGGCCTGTGGGGATTCTGTATTTTTTGGACTAGGACTCGGAGGAGCGGCGTCAGGAGCAGTCGCAGCTTCTGTAGTCACTCTCCAACTGGGAGTTGTCAGTGCCGGGATCGTTGCTATTCCGATTTCCTTGACTGCTTTATTCGGCATCTGGTGCTACGTGACCGTCAAGCCGCTTTGTCAACGATGTCGGAAGAAAAAGAAAAAATAGCTCAAATTGCTTTGTGCCTTACAAATAACCTTCACATATCATCGAATAAATTTTTATTCAACCTTGATAAACCGATTTCACAAAATAATTCAATATGGTCACTCGATCAGTTCCATAGCACTCAATCATGAATTCTCATCTTTATCATCTTCCCACGCACAGATACTGTCGGTAGAGGAGTCGTGTAAGCCAGTATTTCTGAACTTTTGGATCAAAGCTTCTTCCAGGAAGTTTCCAGATTCACCTTTGGAGTTCAAACGACATGGAGTCCCACCTGGGGATCTATAATGTTTAAAAGCATAAATAAAATCATATTCGAAAAGCAAACCTAGGAATACTTCGTAGCTTTATAGAATTCAACTCTCTCAAGACATCACTCATAGATGGAGTGGCGCTTTTTGGAGCCGGTGAGGATTTTGTTTGGTCAGCATTGCAGAAACTCTTACGTGTTGATGTTTGAAAGGGTGGTGGGAGCTTGGAAATTCCCGGAGTCGGATTGCGTACTGTCGCTGACAGAAGTGGTGGCGGGGGTGGGGGAGGAGGAGGTGGATTAGAAGCTATTGGAGCTGGATTCGTTGACTTGGGTGTGAGAGTATCAGCGAGATTAATAGGAATATTCAGTCCGGGAGGTGGATTGGAAGCAACTGCAGCCATAACCATTGCAAGCTGTTTCTTCATCAACTCGAGTTCAAGTTCCAAGGCAGCGACTCTGTTCATGTGGGGTGTGGAATCCGAGCCAGGTCCAAGAGTTGACACTGTATCAAGTTGGGTCGTTTCAGAGAAATATTCATATTTCTCAATAAAGTCACTAGCCTCAATTCCAGGGAACGTGATGGGACGTAGATAGATCTCTGAAATAAGTAGACGAGGTAAGATAAAAGTGAAATATGAAATACCATTAGGATGGGTATTCGACTGGATCATTTTCTTAACATCAAGGAGAGTGAAGCCAGTAAACTTGAATTCATTCATATCGGTTGGAATATAATAGATAGGTTCAATTATCCTGGAAAGAAGCTTTACACCCAAGTTGGATATATGGAACACTTACGGTCTTGGGACACAATGCAGAATCTGGCAAATAATGTCTCGGTAACCAATATTCCTGATTTTCCGAACAACGAAGTGCAGACAAGCAGTGAGATCAATTCTTGGGAGGAGATGACGCTAAAATGGTACCAGCATGGCATTGAATTCATAAGCTAGGAAACCCACTAATCTGGTTATTTCGTCAGCCACAATCACCATCATCAAGTCCCATGCTGTGATAGTCTGAGCTATGGCAGATTGGTTCCGAAGGATATTAAACTCTTGGTCATGTGGACGACGATAAGGATCAGTAACCTCACAGCTTTCCTCCATGTCAACAGCACGCCGAAGCCAGATGATGTCTTTGGTTCAAAAACAGGAAACGGCGCAGAAAGAGAATTCGTGCTGGGAAAACTAGCTGCGAATTGTTCTTTTTCTATGATGCGACATGTCTGGTTGTTGAACCAGATTTCACTGATTATTGATATTTTTGCGGGGTCGTTATTGATGAGCTGCACAGATCTGGTTCATTATATTTGTTAAATTATGTTCAAACGGTTAAGTGGTAACGGCTCGCTTCTGTGGAAACCGAAGAGCATTCACTCCATTGAGTATTTAAAGTTAGTTTCCTTGTTGTTTTTATATGCGAAAAACCGATTTCAGATATCTACATGGTGTGTTGTACAAGAATCGCCAGGTCAACGATGGAAACAAAGAAGTTGTGATAGAAGCTTTGAGATTACTGGCAGAAGTGCTTGTCTGGGGCGATCAGAATGAAACCAGCATATTCGAGTAAGCTCGTTTCCTTCGTTCATATATCCAATTTCCTTTGTTTAGCTTTTTCTTGGAGAGACAGATGCATCAACACTTTATCAACATTATGAACCAGAAGTGCCACATATCTGTTCATGTTCAGCTTCTCCAAACTTGGAATATCATCTTCGAGAATTTACGAAATGAGTCGGCTCTATGTGAGTTTTACTGATATTTACCTCCCTCACCATGTATGTTTCAGACTTCTTGCTCAGCAACAATAATGTGAATAGTGTAATTCAACACAATTTTGATTTCAACAACGAAGACATCATGGCTTATTTCATTTCGTTTGTAAAGACGTTATCCCTGAAATTGAACGTTAAAACTGTTCATTTCTTCTTCAACGAAACTTCTGGAGAGTTCCCGCTGTTGACGGTTGCTCTGAAGCACTTTTACAACACCGAACCCATGGTGAGGACCGCTATTAGAACCGTTACTCTCAATATTTTCCGGATCGAAGATGAATCTGTCCAAAAGTTTGTACACAACCAGATGAAGGATTTTTTCCCGTTGATGATGCATTCTATTGTTGACAAAATTGTAAGGATGGATACGTTTATTCGATCAGCTCAGAATGAAATCTCGAACCAAGACAGATTATCTTCCATGATCGACGAACAGATTGGTTTTTTGAACTATTTTTCCGATATCTTCGCTACTAACTCAAAGAAATTGGTAATATCTCTTTTAATGCTGATCTAGTTGTTTCTTTTCAGACCGAGTTATTGCTGGACTGTTTTGTATCCATGGTCTTGGAACCATTGTATTTGCTCCCATTGATGCTACCGTTTGAATCAGGAGCAATTCTCCTTTGTCCTGCCTCCTGTTTCTTCTTTCTAACAAACTTATTGCTATTGACAGATGACCCAAACGTTGTTCAATCTGCTCTACAACCTCTGTTGTTTGGCAATGAGAATGAAGTCAGGAGAGAGTATCGGATCAACTCCAATGGACAATTCACTATGAGTGTTAGGGAGATTGTTCCTATTCCAACAAAGCTGCTGTTCTATAGAAGACTCAATGAGACTATAACTACTGGCTATGATCACCAAGCGGAGTTTTTTGCTTTGCTGTTCCTAAATGTCATTTATCAGAAGCTTTGTAAGGTTTATGATGGTTGATTAATGGTGGTTTTCTTTTCAGCTCGCACAATGCCAGACCTTCTGGAAGCTGCTCAAATCCCTCATAGTGGAAAGTGCCAGACACTCAATCCGGAGCTACAAGGGATTTTCACAGGGTTTCTTCGTCGTCTTTCAAATAAGAGTAATCGACATATGATGCGACCAATTGCCATGTATTTATTCACAGTTGTTGCTCGACGGGCAGTTCTCGGGTTGACTCCAGAAACAGAATGTGAGCAGGAGATTGTAAACGCCACTGAAGAAGCGTTGTCCAGTATTGTCTCCTGTCTAGAGCCGGAGATTTTCATCAGAGAAGACTGTTTAGATCTTTTTGAAGAAGAATATTCCCGGGTAGAACGGATGGAACTCAGGATCGATAATATTGCTGTGGACCCAGTGTTGTTACTACCTCCTATATGTGTTAAGAATAATGCTCAGAACTTGTCTCGTGATTTACCATTTGATACGGAAGACGACGTCCGGGCTCGTCTTCAACTCTATTTTATTTTGCGGAAGTTCCATCTCGACTTGACGGGCCAACAGGAAGTGAAACTGCCTCTGGCTCCGAAAATTGGCAATGTTGTGGAAGTCAATGATTGCATTGACCTTTGTGAGTTCATCTAATTTTGCCGTTTTACCTATTGTTTATTTCAGCCAATAGTGATTTGTTAATGTGCTCAATTAAACAGAAGAACGGAAAATCAGAAGTTAACAGTCCTTCAAAGGCATTAGTGACAGATCAATCTCACTTTATTCTCGCTGAAACTCATTTGAACAAATTTGGATACGGAGTTGTCACTAATGTCGGTCGATTAGAGAATATTTCCATCAACTCCGTGGACAAAAATTCCATACATGTTGTAATTCGAGATCCGAGAACAAAATTTACTTTCCACGACAAACCGGTGTTCGAAGGAACTTTGGTGTTCCCCGACAGTATTCGTGCTTTTTCGGCAAAACAGAGATTAACGACCGTAAGTTGTTTACGACCGTCCTTACTATATCCACTGTTTTTAGGCTAGAAAAGCTGCTCGTGAATTCAAGATCAAATTGTTATGTGAAGTCCTTGGGGTCAAAGAAACTCAACAACCCGCGACTCCGATCAACGTCACTTCATCGCCCATAAACGGTCGGACTCCAGGTTCTGTCTTCCGAATCGGGCTTCCTCCAACTACTTTGTCTACACCGGTTCCTTCGAATTCCAATCTTTCGACTACCTTTTCCTCATTACCGACAAATTCAATATCAATGGATACTACCGGTTCTGAGCTAGATGACAAAACAACTGGATTCCAGTATCCAGTTCATGATGTGTGATATTAGGTTCTGTTGAATACGAGGTGATATTTGAAGCAAATAATAATGTAGAGTTATTAACTGATTTTACTATAAAGACAGTAGAAACGAGTCATAGATGAGTTAAAATCAGACTTTACTTTAAAAGAAGCTGTTGGTTGTGTTTAAGGATGTGTAATCATTGGTCTGGGTGTTCTGGTAGTAGAAGACCCCTTCGTAAGAAGTACCCTGGACAGGTGGAACTGCGACTGTGGCCATCGGCATATAGGCCGAATACGGTATGTAGCCGGAGCTGTAGAGGTTCTCGTATCCGACGTAGGGGAGTTTCAGAGCAGAGTTGTTGGCGAAAACAGAAGTAATCGGCTCCGGTTGAGGGAGTAGAGACGAGGTCCCGACTGATAACAAAGGAGGGTCTTCTCTGGGTTTCAGCTCTGAAAATTCAAATCCACAATCAGCTCAGAAGTGAATGCGACAAACCTTCAGATGACAACCTCTGTAATCCTTCATTTAGCTTGGAATTCTTGAGCTCGTTGCTCAGATTAATATTGAAAGCAGTGAGCTCGGATTGGTCGTCCTGCTTGATCATGTTTCTAAGAGCTCCAATATAATCTATCGCCGTCCGCAAAATCTTCAATTTCGAAACTCTTTTAGTATTCGCTCTGAGAGTCGGAAGTCGTATCTTCAGGATGGCGAAAGCTTGATTGACTGTGTGGACTCTGGTTCTTTCTCGAGCATTTCTCTTCTCGACGGAATGAGAGATCTTTATAAAAGCTTTCTTCCTCGAAAACCGTTTCCGAGTAATCGGCAAAGATCCAATCTCTAGATGGCGTTGAGAGTCGGCGAAAGTTCCGGGATTTCGTAACTGGTTGAAATCCTGTGCCAACTGGTTCTGAAAAGTAAAAGTAGGGAAACCGAAATGAAGTCACATACTGCTCGAGTGTAGACTTTGGTGATTCTGTGAGGAGAGACATCGACGGGATTAAACAGCTGAGGTTCCTCTACCCTGACAGCCTCGGAGTTATGCAGATGGAGCTCTGGCTTAATTCGACGAATAGCGTTCACAACTGCAGATGCTTGTTTCCGCTGTTCATCAGCTGGAACTGTTACTGCACCTGGGCCACCGCCAACGGTCACCATCTGCGAATCTCCCAGACGATTGAGAGTAGTGTTAGGGACTAGTCCCGCCGCGGCCAGTGCGGTTCCAACAACACGGACATCGACGGACATGATCCGGTTTTCGGGACTCCGATAGGAATTTTATTTCTCGTGACTAAAGAAAGAATAATATTGGCATTTCTGTCGAATTCTCGCAGGTAAAATGTCAACTGCGGAATGATTAAAAATTCCATTAATTTTGCTTCTACTTTTCTGAATCTCAATTACCACAGCAGGTGAAAAGTTCGGATTTGCTTTATTTTGCTCCAATTCCTATTTGGGAGACTCCTTTACCGTATCCGTAGACCTTTGGAAATATTAATATTACATGTACCCAGAAATAGAAAATAACTAATCAGAAATTGAATTTCCAAAAAAAGTTGTTTAGTTTTGTTTATTTTTCGAAATTATAAACAAATGAGAACACCAAAAAACGTCTTGAGCTAGCTGACTCTTTCAACAGTAATTCAAGATGAAGATTGTTGAACTGGCAGTGCTGGCCCCGGGCAGTGGGGACGCATGCCAAACTAACGTCTTTCTCCTTCCATTGGCGGCAATACACCCATCACTCATATTTTCGTCAAAACTGCAACAGCGACAGTTGGTGTTCCGAGTTCTGCTTTTCCTATCCGCTCTTTTATCCTCATCGTCGATTATCTCACTCAAAAAGAATTCATCGGATTCTGTGCCATGCTGCTATTGAGATTAATTTCTACGATAATTCTGATTTCATGTTATTCCATCATGCCAGCGGTCTCTCAGCAGAGCTACTTCAGTGATGCATGGTCCATGCTGAGTTCAGACAGACCGGCATCCGGTAAATGTATTGATATCCCTAAAGACTTTTCTCTGTGCTACGGCATTCAAGTAAGGAGTTCTGATGTACGATAATCTGATTTAAACTTTTAAAGTACAACACTATGCGACTTCCGAACTTGCTCGACCATGAGACCATCGACGAAGTCATTGACCAAAGCACTGCTTGGCAAAGTCTAGTTCAGCTCCATTGTAACCCGAACACTCAGTTATTTCTCTGTTCCCTCTTCGCCCCTATCTGTCTCCCCAACGTGGACAAACCCATCAAGCCCTGTCGATCCCTCTGCGAGGAAGTTCAGCAGAACTGCGAAAATAGGATGCAGCAATACGGATTCCCGTGGCCGGAAATGCTCCGCTGCGATCGCTTCGAGAACAACGACATGTGCATCAAGCCCTTCCCCGGTCCTTCCATGGCTTCTTCTGGAAGACAGTCCGTTTGTAAAAGTTGTTCCCAGGCATCTACCTTTGAAAATATTATGGACAACTTTTGTCGATCTTCTCTAGGTAAGGATTATCGATTTTTGACCACTTGTTTTTGTCCGGCTTTGAAGTCGACAGCGGCTCCCGTGTCAAAGGCGGCCAGATCAAATGTTGAACTCCTCGGATTAGACATAATGATAATTGATTTCAGTCCTTCGGGCGAGACTGAGGCCCGTGAATGGGACTCATGTCATGATCAAGAAGGCGAAGCTCTTCAAGGGAGGCAACTCTAAGGTCCATCAGAACAAAATCATCAGGATCACTAACGTCGGGGAAAACTCCTGTCAGTGTCCCATCGCGAAAGGGAACTTCCTGGTGATGGCTGATGAGACTTCCGACGGGGAATTTGTAGCAAAGCTGATTCTGCCCTGGAAACAAGAAAAAGTAAAGCATTCTTTTAGATCGTTGCTTAAAGCTAAGTTTAGATCTTCAAAAACGCTATCCGCAGGTTCCGGACGGTCAATTGTACCACGTTAGGAAGAGAGATCCGAGAGTCAGTGTTAAAACAGAGTTACAAGAGAACAGCTCATCATTGAATCCGCAAAATTAAAATTCTATTCAAACTCGCAGTAGAACCGCCATTTTACATTCAATTCTAAAGGAAAATAAAGAATAACGGGATCTTTATAAGTGTTTATGAAATCTTCTATCTATCCTATATTTGATACTTTTGCATATTTTTCGCAATAAAATTTAATTGAAACGGGCACTTTTTAGTCATGAGATTTCGTTTTGAGATGAGGATGTGTGGATAAGAGAGATATTACTCTGTTGATTATGGATTCAAGTATTCAAGGGACCATGCGATCCATAGGTTCGTACTCGAGACCCGGGTCGAACTGTTCCAATACGTAGACCTGAAATCGGGTTTTAAGAATAAAATAAAGTGAGTTATTTTAAATCGAAATTAACAGTCCCAAAACACTCACACTGTCACTGGAGAGAAGTCTCAATTCTGCAGGAGGATTCGTAATCACATAGCGTTTGTTGGATTCCGGAGAAGCTTGGTCGTGAAGTCTGTACAGACCGATACAGAGCTGACCGTACTTCTTCAAGGCCATGCTGAACATCTCACCGTAGGTGGAGCCCGTCTGAAATTGCGTGTAAGAACTCCCTCCGACAACTATGTTCCCTACCACGATCCCTTCATAAGGCTGATCTTGGAGTGAGATTTGGGAGATCCTACAGCGATCTCTGTTCCCCAGGGTTTCCGGAGTACTGTAACCTCCCCTTAGTCCTGCTCCCTCGGCCAGAATTAGTTCCAACTCGGGGGTAGCCCCACCAGTGACCAGGGTCCTGATCAACGTCAAAGCAGAGTCATTGAAATAAGTCTGAAGTAAACACATTTAAGCTCCAACGAAATTATCTAAATCCGTCCTTACTGTACTCATCAATGAATCCAAGACGGAAATCGCAAAGGCAGTACCACAGGCAAACGGCTGTGTCAGATAAAGCTCTGTATCCGGATCATCATCGTCGTCTTGATCCAGAAACTGGACATTAGAGTCGTTGACGAGTTCAGTTATCATCGGGACATTAGTTCCACTTCTAGCTCCTCGTCGCTGGACGGAAATCGGGCTTCCCAGGGGAGAAATTCCACCCATATTCGACCTTGTCATCCCGAACCCAAGAGTGTCGTCAAACTGGAATGCATGAATAATTTTTGTTTTTATGTTTATCGTAAAAGTACCTGCATGGCTTTCACGTTTAATGAAGCCAAAATTGCTTCCTTGTCTGCCAGTGTCGGATCTTCATTAGGGTTAGGGATTCTGGCAGAGACAATGACACACATGTCGCAGAGATTGATGTTGACGGCTCTCAAGTCAGCACGAGACAACGGATTTCCCTAAAACAGACAATTCGACATTCGGATTAGTCATCAATAAACTGACGTTCAAGATGGAAATTTTCGGTAAATTATGGAGTGTTTTCCATTCCCGTTTCAAGTAGTCGACATCACCTACGATAACTACATGTTTCAGTTCATGATAGTGGAAGTTGGAAGCCCGTAGAGGCATTATGAAGTTCCTCAATCCAATCAGGGGACTGTCTTTGTCTGCAAAGAGACAGACTACGACGTGTCCGTTGAGGACTGTCATGGCTGCTTGACTTCTGTCCAGGATACACTCCTCGATACTTCTGCCGGGACACCAATGGAACATTCCAGTGCTGTCGTACTTCATATCCTGCTGCTCGAATTCCCTGGTTATATCGACAGATCTGGGGTCGAAGTTAATAACCGTTGCTTTCTGGCTCGGGATGTTACTGAAAAAAAGTACTAATCAAGAAAACTAAGTTTTATTTACATGATGTCGGGATCAGTTCGTCCAACATATCCATTGTTGGGGGTCATATTAATTATCGATGCTTTCTGTCCCAGACCACTCTGCAAAGCCGCAGTACTTCTCTTAAGTAATTGGATCTGTTTTCCTCCTTTCCTGAACAACGACAGATTCTTGCATTTGCACTTCTTTATCAGAGAAACATCGACGATGTCCTCATGACATTGCTTGCACCAGTAAAAAGCCCTCTTGACCTCGTCTGCAGATTGAGCGATGAAGAATCCTTGTGTCTGAGGCTGGATTATTGTATTCGGGCCTGGATTGATAGCAACGTTACATTCCTTCTTCTCGTCATCCTTCAGTTCTATCGCCAGCAGCAACAACCCCAACCTCGTAAACAAGAGTCTAAAATTTTCATTTGCATCCAAAAATTGGATTAAAAAGAATTCAAAATGTAATTCAAAGCCATTGTTAATGCGGGTGGAATTAGTTTTGTAATTCAAAACAGCGTTATTGCAATTAAATCACGCATATCTTACTCGCAAGCGGCAGGGAAAGTCAGGCCAACGAAACTGTGAGATAATGTATCGGTGTACATTTCCATCCCGGCCCCGCAAAGATAAAGACTAAGCCAATCTGGAGTATGTTTTGACTGAAAAAACGACATTTTCGTAAAGGATTTTCATAACAATTAACTTGGTTTTGGACGCAGGACATTGTACAAGAGGAATTCCCAACTTACTCCGATGCTTCAGGAAAAGTCAACCCAACACATGAATGAGATAGGGTTTCGGTGTACATTTCCATCCCTGCCCCTCTCAGATACTCATTCAGCCACTCTGGTGTATGTGGAGACTGAAAAATTACGAAAATGGACTTTCACAGGAAACAAGGACCATACGGAAATATTGGAATTAACCAACTTACTGTTTTGAAAGAACGCATGGCGAAGAGGTTCGCCATCATTGTGGAGAACCCAGGAGCCAGACAACTTTGAGCAATGAAGCCAAGTTTCAACTCAGCCAGGCAAATGACGTCATCTCCTCTTCTCCAGTCCCAACTCGGAATATTAAGTAAATATGCCTTGTTATGGTACTGCATCAACTGCACGATGACTCGGATATCCGAGGAGTAATTCTTAATGGAAATAACTCTCATGATGTTAGCGGCATCTTCTGCATCTGGATCCGAGCTGTATTTATTCGCCAAGACTAGACAGGCGTCGGCTTCGTCGACTTTCACTCTGGAGAGATCTATACTGTCCATTACAGTACCTGTAAAGAACTCGACTTTCGTGAAATGACGTTTGAACAATCCTTCCAGTTCCAGATCCGGTACAACTCTGAAATTGTAAACTCATCTAGAGTGCATGACGTCAACCAACCTGTGCAGGAAGACTACTTCCACATCGACATCCTCTCTGTCCTCGTGAAGGAAATCTTGTAAAAAGTGGCTGACAGACTCATAAGTGATGTATCCACAAACAACAATGTGTCTCTTCCCGTGTTCTCCCTTGTATTCTCCTCCGTATTTCTGACGATTTCCGATTAAATCAGCTATTTCCGGAACATAGCTGGCGAACATGGCCAAGCCACCGAGAATGAAGAACACCATGAAGCCTTTCCCAAGAACAGTAGTACAGTAAATATCACCGTATCCAACAGTTGACATTGTCACCAACAGGAAATAAACACAATCGGGATAGGAGATACGATGGGAATTCATAAAGTCTTTCCATGGATCCCCACTATTCTCCAGGAGGTGGATGACGCCGGCTCCAGCCAAACAAGTAGAAATAAAAATAGAAAGGAGCTGAGTCAATCTGATGGAGGAAGAAGTTTTCAGAATATTCAGATACTGTAGAATATCGGGTACTGTCATGAGACGAAGGGCACGAAGGAAACGGAGACCGATCCAGTTGCGTTCCAAGTAGATAGCGACGAAGCTAGGAGGGATGGTGAAATAGTCCACAAAGCTGTACCGATCCAGGAGGAACCAGACTTTGTCGGAAGCAGCGATGAATCTGATGAAGAAATAAATAAGGAAGAATATATTGAATCCCAGATCAATCTGCTGCGTCGGGCTTTCCGACCACGGAATGCAGGTTTCGACTTGGAAACTGTCCTTGTAAGTGTCTATGAAGTAGATAATCAGAGACCCGATAGAGAGCAGAAAGACTAGTACAACTAATATCCGCCCGGTCATACTTTGCCCGGAGATCAGTTCCCCGGCCCAATCCTTGGCCTCTGTCATCCAGCCTATCTGAACCTGTTCTTCTTTCATGTTCAATCGGTTCAAATCCGATTTGCTCGCTGAAGGTCCTGTAATTCCCGGCGGACCGCCCGGAAGCGGCTTGAATCCGATGCTGTCGACTTCTGGTACGACTACTTCTCGTTCCGTTCTCTGACAACATAGATGTGCTATTATTCTCCAAACCACTACCAGAAGCATTGAAACGCAGAAGGTAACGATACTGAAATTTATTTTTAGACGTTCTATTTCGAGACTTTTCGACTTTTTTTGCAACATCGATATAATATGCAAGATGGCGTCATTACTCCGAATACGCTTTCGAAAGAAAGAAAATGTTCATCTTTGTTTTCAACGGTAAGAATGAATTTCGGTTGCCCTTGGAGCTTCCAGAAAACCTACTGTTTTCCTCTTAACCGACACACTCAATTAGCATTTTGCCGCCTGAACTCATCAATTTCCGTCATCTTGTGGAAACTGCGTGTCTTCATCCGAAAGGCTAGGACAAAGCAAGTCCGAGACTCGTTAGGCGAATTGCTAGGAAGCAAACACATTTGTTTTAGCTTTTGCATTTTGGGAGATGGTATCTACTGCATAATTCCAAGAGTACATTACAAAAACATTTTGAAATCCGATCTCCCAAATGCTCTTGTCTATCCAGAAAATGCATTTTAAAACCAATTGGAATAAATGCGGATTCAACAATGCTTTCGGGAAAACTCGTAAATGCCGAAAACATCTGTCAGTAAAATAAAAAAGATTAACTTTCCTGGAAAAAACTAACCTCGAAAGCAAAAAGCACCAATATTTTCTTTCTTCCAGACATTTCCGCTCTTCATCAGTCAAATCAATGTAACCTCTGGACATGTTGCAGACATGCATGTTGGCGTAGCCATAACTGCCCCCAGAGAATCCTTTACCCTGGGGCATGGAGTTTCCATGATAATGGTCTCCCATGTTTTGAGCAATCTTCAAAGAAGTAGCTGATCGCTGAATGTGCCCCTGGCGGCTCTGGCTCTACAAGCCGCCGGTGCGCCTCCGGCGGCTCCGACTTCTTGGATCAAATCTTGATAATCCACGATTACGAAAGTAGCTCAGGTACTCGAATTTTTTCCGTTGAAAAACAGATTATCAACGGGAATTCCTTGACTAAAAATAAACTGATCGAAGTGCATTTCGAGAATGAAAAAATGTAATTATCGCGTTCTAGGGGAGAAAGCAAAGACACACGGAATTGGCTTGCGCAAATGGACACTAAGCATGAATGGAATGAAGCAGCCAGAAGCTCGATGAACTGGCTAAATACGAGTAGTCTAGCTGCTGGTCAGAAGATGCAGAAGCGAGTGCCGGGTTTGGGCTACTGGACGATGTTTGTCCGTGTGTAACTTTTTGCCGTCTCCGGTGCGACTGTCAATAGGCAAAGTTATTCAATGGCAAAGCACGGAATCGATACTCGCCGGAAAATGGGCAGGGCTTAGAGCAGACAAGGAAAAGCTGGCCTTCTTTAAGCTGATGCTTGGACTTTTATAACACAGAGGAGAACATTTACTCGCTTTGGTCGAATTCACGAGCTCAATTCACTTCCCCCCATGCGAAAACTAACAACCGGTGGTTTCATCCACATTTATTACAGCATCTTAAGCTGACTGGATACGCAAACGCGTCATTTGGCAATATCTTCCTCGATCCCGACTGACGTAGTGTCGTCCAACGATTTCGTCTACTCGAGGAAAACTGAGCTTTCCTACTAAATCCGACCGGCGTGTCAATTTCTGGCCGCAAAGCTGATCTGGTCAACGAGGAACTTTGAACAGCCTCACGGCACTCATTATTTGTCAAACGGAGCGAAGCTATTCGAGCTGTCAATTGTTGCAAGGGAGTGTGGCAAACACATCAATCTTATCCGGACACCTGTGAGAACTGTTTCCCTTAATTGATCGTACTACTTGGAACTATACAATTTCCCCATGTAAACGAGTATCGCCAAAACCGAGTTTGTAAATTTACCAAAGAATCCTCCTACGTTCAAAAATATTCAATCAAAGTTGATCAAACTTTTTATATTCTTACATGGTGTTAATGTGTGGATTTCCCGAGTTCGTAAAGTCACTCATTGCCAAGGATTCTTATGATGCCATTGTGGTAGTTGGTTGACTCGAGAACAATTATTAACGCTCAATAAAGTCTCCGTTTTACATTCCTCGTCTGTCCTTCATGATGGCTCTTCCGGTGCTAGCATCTGGAATATATCGTAAAATTCGTATCTAAATGCGAATACAGACAAAAAACAGGATTAAAAGTAGAAGATATAGCGATTCTTGATCTCTTTGCTTCAGCTGTATCAAAATGCTATCGATAAACTAAAGGACAAATGAAAGACAGTTTCTTGGACACAAGTAATAAAAAAGGAAAAGCAACTGATTACGGAAATAATTGCGGATGAATTCCAGGTTAATGCAATTCAGATTATAGAAGTTACTCTCAGCTGAGACGTCCTGGGGTTCCTGGCGCGAAATTGTCGTGCGAGAGCTATTCACACTTGAAAAGTTTCGTTTGTTTTACTCCAAAGCAATTTACAAAATACTCGTTATTTTACTGTTTTTCACTTTTAATTACTTGATTGAATCCTCGACTGAACGGCCACTATACATCCCATGCAAAAACTGATTTTTGTACTTCGTTTTTCGCTTTGGCTGTCGGATTAAAATTATCGTCCCATCTCTCCATGAGAATCAATCATCCAAGTTCTTTTGCTCTTTAATACTTCTTTTCATACAGACATTGATAGCTTATGATGGCCTTCTTTATCATGCTTCACCTGATAACTTTTTTAAATAACTTTGCAGTTTGTGTTGGCAGACTGTTTCCGTTTTCCTTCATTTTGATCTTTTGGTTGGACACGTGTGAGTTTTCCTCTGTTTTTACAGCGATTTTTAGTGACAATGTGTGTCCTGGACCGCGACACGAAGGATCCCTCCACTTTCAGCAACTTCGATGAAGTGAAAATCTCCCATCTCGACCTCGATTGGGAAATCAACTTTGACAAGCAAGTTATCCGTGGGGCTGTCTTCCTCGGGATCACTATTCTGAAGGAGAATGTCGATAAAGTCATCCTCGATTGCCGTGACTTAATCATCAACAAGGTTTATTACGAGGGTAAAGAGCTGGAATTCTCCCTCTCGAAGCATGGTGTTCTCGGAGATGCCTGTCATATTACCACTCCCAAATTCCATGCCGGAGAACAGCCGTAAGTCCTTCCACTAATTTATCCATCTCGATTGCTTGGATTTAGCACCTTGCATCTTTTGTACGAGACTTCCGATCATGCTTCTGCCTTGCAATTCTTGGACAAGAGCCTCACTGCTGACAAGGAGTTGTCTTTTCTCTACAGGTCTGTTTTTGCTGATTGAGTGTTTTTTTATCAAATACTTCTGCAGTCAATGCCAGGCCATCCATGCTCGTTCCATAGTTCCTACTATGGACACTCCAGCGGTCAAGCAGACCTATTCCGCTCGTGTAAGCTTCTTTATTTAGTCGTTGATAAGAAATCGCTGTGTTGGCACTTTTAGGTCCGTGTTCCTCGTGGATTCACATGTTTGATGTCCGCTGTACATGATAACAAAAATGAGTTCCTACCGAAAGAAGTTCAACACGGATGTCCTGAACTCGGGTTGCATTACCAACCTACCCTCACTGAAGGTCCCATTGACACCTTCAACTTCGTACAAGCGATCCCCATCCCGAGTTACTTGATCGCTGTTGTCTCTGCCAAGTTAGCTCGTCGTGAAATCAGTGATCGCTGTGCCATCTGGGCTGAGCCTTCTCTTGTTGATACTGCTGCCAACGAGTTTTCAGACACAGAGATCATGTTGAAGACAGCTGAAGACCTCATGGGAGAATACCGTTGGGGAAGATATGATGTTGGTTTCCGAAATTTGGGTTTTTACTGATTGGTTATTTCAGCTAGTAGTTCTCCCTCCGTCTTTCCCCTTCGGTGGAATGGAGAATCCTTGGTATGTCTAAAATATAAGTAGCTGATTTATTGTCGGTAATTTCAGCCTCACTTTTGTCACTCCTACGATAATTGCCGGGGATAAGTCTTTGACTAATGTCATTGCTCACGAAATTTCTCATTCTTGGACCGGCAACTTGGTCACTAACTTCAACTGGGAGCATTTCTGGCTGAACGAAGGATTTACTGTCTTCGTCGAGCGCAAGATAATGGGTCGTATCTACGGCGAGGACTTGCGACAATTCGAGAATATCTGTGGATGGGAAGATCGTCTTCTTCCTGTTATCAATGAGACTTTCCATCCTGCTCACGAATACACCAAGTTGAATCCTAATCTCGATGGCATTGACCCTGATGACTCTTATTCAACCATTCCTTATGAAAAAGGATCTGCTTTGTTGCTCTATTTAGAGCAGCTCCTTGGTGACACCCCTCGCTTTGAAGCATTTTTGAAGAGCTACATCGCCAAATTTGCTCTTAGTTCCATTGTTACTAACGATTGGAAGAATTACCTGTACGAGTACTTTGCGGACAAGAAGGAGTTGCTCGATTCTGTGAATTGGCATGGATGGTTCAAGGAGCCGGGTGTCCCGCCAAATAAACCGTCCTTTACTGAGAATTACATCAGGGAATGTCGTCGTCTAGCTGACCTTTGGACCCGAGGAACTGATGCTGAGATCGACGCAGAACCAGTGGAGACATTCAGCGAGCTTACTTCAGTTATGAAAGTTAAGGTTCTGGATTCCATTGAAAGTGCTGATCCCTTATCTGCTGAGCGCGTTGCGAAACTCGAGAGCAAGTATGATCTGAGCAACAACGGAAATTGTGAAATTGTGTTTTCCTTCTTGTTGATCATTCTGAAGGCAAAATATGAACCTCTGATCGACTTTGCTCTCGATTTTGCTTGTAAACATGGACGTCTGAAGTATGTCAAGCCAGCTTTCGCGTAAGTTTATTTTTGGATTTTTGATAAGGATTTCATCGTGGGTATTTGCAGTAAACTGTTCAAATGGAAGGTCACGCGTGCTCGTGCGATCGAGCGTTACGAGAAGAACGTTCCGGTCATGCATCCAATTACTGCTCAAGTCATTAAGATGGTTCTGGATGCTACTCCTGCTGAATAATTTGTTTATTTTTTACTTATTTGTACCGGTTATTTACTCGATCTGTACAAAATAAGATTCCACCGGTTATGCATACGATCGAAGATAGAAATTTGCTTTCGTTTTTTTACCTTTCTGCATTAGGGTGCAAAAAAGAAGTAAGTAAATACCATCATTGCACATTTAGACGAGAGCGAAAGTCTAGTGGAGGTTTAAGCGGATTTGGACGGGGATCCATCCCGCCGATGGCGATTCTGAGAGTTTATTTTTTCTATCATGAATTTGCGATATTTGGTCTGATGACATCCATCACTTTTCTGGATTTCCATTTTTAAAAAGAGGTCTCTTGTTTTGAAGGTAATTGTAGTCCTCCGTGAGGGAGACGATCTTGTTTTTATCCACATCTCTCCCCGGATGATTGAGGACTAGGGAACTCTGCTGTCGGGAAGTTTGATCGGTTAAATCAGGTTCTGATTCGCTGGAACTTTAACATCTATGAAACAAATCCGGACGATTACTCCGTCGTTTAGTTTTTTATAGTCGATGAATGATCGACAAGTCGGGTGACCTTCACATTCTTCATGTTTATTCTCAGTACGAGACTTTCATTAATTTCAATTGATAGATGATCGTTTCAATTTTTCGTTTGCTTGTTGACAAACCGCATTATCCCGGTTTGGTACTAATTTGTTTCTCACTACCCCGGGCACCTTTCGTCTTGGCTAGTGAGGGAACACCGAAAACGGAGTCACTCACCCGGTTGTAAAGGCCTTTTGGTTTTTCCATTTCTTTTTCAATCAATTTATAATCCGGAAAAAAAGCATTTTCTCCAATTGGACATTAATGTGGCCGAGTAATCTCTTTTTTCGTGCACTTTCTGATTCTATTTTTTCAAACGATTTAAATTTGCATCTGATAGAATACTAATACAATTTATTACAAATTCCGGCGAAAATTTACTGCATGATTGCTCAGCTTTCATATATTTTTAAATTTCAGCAAAACCATTTTCTGCAAGAAGAATTCAAAAATTAGCAATTTTTATATATTGAACGGGCTCAGTGGGTCAATTGGAGGAAGTTTGGTCACCTTTCGGATCGAAATAATCATCCCGTGATCGATCCAAAGTTTCTTTCACCCGTTAAAGGTTTCCGCTTCCGTAATTCTTAATTTGTTTTGTTGGCTTGTTTATCAAGAAATAATTAAAACTAATATTTCTGCGCTCCTTATTTTTGTCAAATAATTCCAAAATTTGAGACCACTTTTGTTCAACCGCCGAATCAGACCCGATCGCCAAGAACGGGTTATTCTTTCACAATATTTCTGATTAAATTAAAAAACGATTGACGCAATTACTTTGTTTGGGGCAGAAGATCGGCGATTGAAAACGCGAAACTTTAGATCAAATGATTTGTTCACTTTCGCTAAAATATTTCTTTCGAATCAGACTAAAGTTAGAATAATTCAAATTTATGCAGATTCCACTTACGTCAAAGTGGTTTTAACTTCAGGTCTGACGATAGAAATACACCGATTACCGGTAAAAAACTGAAATTTGAACAAAACAAATTTGACTCCCGGCCTCCATTCGAGCATTATGGTTTTGTCGGGCAAGTGCTTTAAAATGATTGTCTCAAAAGCGGGAAGTCGAATGTCACCCCAACTTCCATTCCTCCAGCCCCATACCGTAAAGTATTATTTCCGTGTTTTGAAGTAGATATTCTCGATAAATTCTGGCAAAGATATAACAGATTAATTGTGTTTTCATCTAATCCTCAAAGTTGTTTTGTTTATCTACTGTACTTGATTTGCAAGCCTCAAAAATTATGGCATTCCGCGACATTTTATAGTTTTTTTCTTTTCATTTTAAATCCTTTCATTGTAATCCCCAGAAAACGGGAACTATAGCTGATTGTCTAGGTGCAAAACTTTAAAAATCCCATTTTTATTCTCAATAATTTTGCCATTTTTTCTTTTATACAACTTCGAGAAAAGTAACATGCATTTTTGGTCTTTTTAAAAAATGACTGTCATTTTTATTGTTATTTTTAGAAAATATGAGATAGTCGGGTAGAATTTATGCATATTATAATAATGAAAAATAGTACGTGAATACCTCTCATTTTTTTGGGAATGAAATTCATTGAATTTCTTTGCTCTGTTAAATGAATGTAGAATCTTAGAAAAGAAAAAAATAGTAGCTAATAATCTTGGATTCGCATTGGTTTTCTTTAAAATGAAATGAAATTACTTTACAGCTGTGCTCTAATAAGCCCTATGGCAACCATCTAGACTAAGCCTGAAGGTGTGTTAGTGGAAATTTTAATAAATTACTTTTTATAAAACGGTTCCTTCCCATGTATGGTGGAAATGTCTTTTTTTGATTAATTGTCCAAGAATTTAAGTGAATTAATAGATGTAAATCCTGTTACTAGAAATTAGCGATCCTTAGTAACGAGAAAGCGTATAATCAATTTCTTTTTCATCTACTTTTCTGTGCTTTCGAAATAATGAAAGCGTTTAATCACTTTATTAAGAAACAAAATTACTTCCCAACAACCATAACAAATCCAACCTTATTTCCTCAGGTTTTTAATCCTGTGATTTTGGAAAGAATTCATTTCGTGGCAATAGTTCCAAATCGTCTTTGTTGAATTGAATGTATTCTCCGATTTTCTTGTTTTCAAACAGTGTGATATGCGTTCTGCTTACGGGAATAGTACAAGAAGCATATTATTATCCGGTCCAGGAAAATCGTGGCGGAAATGGCCGATTTGCTCGCTCTTCTCGCTCTCGGTCTTCCCCCACAAGTTTCTCCAAAATTCCCTGCCGTTTTGCCTTCGGCAACAGATTGTTTCTCCCGTGTTTTTTTCACCTTACAGTAAGATGTGAGTTGTAGTATAAATGGAACTTAGCACTAGGTGAAAAGGGCATTCGCGAGCCCGGATTTAGTCGATCTATAAAATATTATCCCGTCCAGGCTCAGTTTACATGAAAACGAAAGTTGGTGTTTATTTTGTGTTACTTGACCCCGAGTCTTGAAAATTTAGTAAAAATGAAACTGCTTTATCAAGTTTGGACATCTCGCTGCCAAAAGTTGATTGATTGAAGTGGGGGAGTGAAACTGATTTTTCGTTTTGTCAAATTTCAGCGAAATTAAAACACGAAAATGAATTCAAACTGTTTTCCACTCTTTTTGTTTTTTACTTTTCCGAAACCACACTTGGAAGTGGTTAAAGCCCTAGAAACCTCTGTTCGTAAGCCGATTTAACGCAGTAAAAACGATTTCGGATTTATTCTTTCCAATTATTTCAATTTCTCAAGATTCCCAGTGACGCATTTGAAATTCGATCAAATACCCCCAGCATTGATTATTTATTCGTAATCGATATCTGATTCATTCTGCTCTTTATTTTTTCTATTGTAACTGTGTTTCATCCTACTTTCGCTCTTCATTGACCAGTCAATGTATGCTGGAGCACTCTTATTGTCGATAAATATATCCTCAATTACTATTAATATTCCTGATAATCCGATTATTAAATTAAACCGAATGTAACTTTTATCTTTGACATCATCAATGTAAATACTCTAGACTTCAAAGCTAAATTATTTAAATCTTGCCTCTCGTTATTTGTTCAAACAGATTGTTAATTTTAATTGGTAATCATTTTAGGAGCCTTATAACGTCTCGAATATAAAAGAAACTGCGGGTCATTTACTGTAGCGTCATGGTCGTAAGGAAGTAACCTTCATCAGCGTACCTCTTGTCGGCTACTGATATATTTGAATACTTTTTTGAAAAAGAAGATACAGAATGGATTCCGAGTTTCAAGTAACTCTTGCCGAACTTCGGCAGCTTATGGAAAATCGAGGTCACGAGGCGCTGGAAACGGTCTGTTAACTCGTATTTTGCCAATTATAGATAAGTTTTTCAGATAAATTCCCAGTACGGCGGAGTCGAAGGATTATGTGCCAGACTCAAATCTGATCCTAGTCGTGGAATCTCCAACGAAAACTCGGCTTTAGAGAAAAGAAGAACGGTATTTGGAAGAAATGAGATTCCTCCGAATCCATCTAAATCTTTCTTCCGACTTGCTTGGGAAGCTATCCAGGATATCACTTTGATTATTCTACTTATCTCGGCTGTTGTTTCCCTCGGGCTTGCCTTTTACACACCTCCCGATACGGCCCATGCGGATTCCGGTGAACAGTCGGCGAATTGGATCGAGGGTGCTGCTATTCTGGTTGCCGTTATTGTTGTTGTCTTAGTTACTGCCTTGAACGACTGGTCCAAAGAAAAACAGTTCAGAGGTCTCCAATCAAAAATCGAGACGGAGCACAAGTTTTCCGTTATCAGAGATGGTGAAACTATCGACATTACAACTCACGACATGGTCGTTGGTGACATTGCCAGAGTGAAATATGGAGATTTGCTTCCTGCCGATGGAATCGTCATCCAAAGTAACGACTTGAAACTCGACGAATCTTCGCTTACTGGAGAATCTGACCTGATTCGGAAAAGTCCCGACACTGACCCTATTTTGCTTTCGGGTACACATGCTATGGAAGGCAGTGGCAGGATGCTGGTAACAGCTGTCGGTGTTAATTCTCAGACGGGCATCATCATGACTCTTCTCGGTGCTACAAAATCAGAAAAAGACAAAAAAGACAAGAAGAAGGAGGAACAAAAGAACAATCTCGAAAACGTCCAGGTCAACGGTCTCGAAGCGAAAGCAGAAAAAGTCGTTCCTGTCGATGTTGGAGAACCTGATGAAGGAAAAACTAAATCTGTCCTTCAAGGGAAACTCTCAAACCTCGCAATTCAAATCGGCTACATAGGTTCTGTAGTTGCAGCAGCTACAGTAATCATCCTGATAGTTAGGTATTGTGTGACACGGTATCTTGTCAAAGAACAACCCTTTGAATCCGCAGATATGTCCCACTTCGTCAAATTCATTATCATCGGTGTTACTGTTTTGGTCATTGCTGTTCCTGAAGGACTGCCCTTGGCCATCACACTTGCTCTCACGTACTCCGTGAAGAAGATGATGAAGGATAACAATTTGGTGAGACACTTGGATGCTTGTGAAACCATGGGAAATGCAACGAGTATCTGTTCCGATAAGACTGGTACTTTAACCACAAACAGAATGACTGTAGTCCAGAGTTTTATCAATGGTAAATATGATAATAGTGTGAGGTTACTAGTCATACTTTTCAGAGAAATTTTATCGAGAAACAGCTCCGAAGTACGATCAATTGGAGGGGAAAACAAGAGATCTTCTGATTGAAGGGGTCTCTGTCAACAGTGGCTATAACTCCCAAATAGTTGAGCCAGAAACTCCTGGGCAGCAAAGGACACAGGTGAGTTTTTACCTATTTTCATAAGACAGCTGGTTCCCAACTCTTATGAGAATATGATTTCAAAACAAATATATGAAATTAAGTGCACGTCAATTCTCCCGAAAGTTTTGAAATTTCGTTGTGAGAGTATTTCGTAATAGTTTTCATTTCATATATTTACAACAGAATAATTAAATTCACGAGAAATTCATTATGATTAATAGAGTACTGAGGCACATGAGAAAAAAGCCTTGACGAATGTTGACGGTGTCTGGGGCAGAATTATCGAAAAATGGTTGGGGGGGATAGACAGGAGGAAAACTAGGATTAACCATTTGGGGTTGAGAACAACAGCAATTGTTTTCACAAGCCCAGTTTGGATTTTGTCTCTGGCAATCAGCATTAGAATAACAAGCCGTATTCATCTTGAAACCACCTAGAGGACAAAGAGAGTAGTAGCTACATGCTGAATTATATATTTTATCTTAATTTCATAATGATTTCCGACTCACGGTAATAGCTCTGGAATCTGTACTCGTCCGACCCACAAATATAGGGAGCAGAGATTTGTCTTTTTGCAATTGGCCATAGACTGGAATCCATTGTCGGAATTATCCAATATAAAATAATGATAGTGAAATAATAGCTGCTGAAAATCATCCTTCTGGATGTTCCAATAGCTTGCGAGATTTTTCGATATTTACCAGTTCTTTGTTTGATGATTTAGTAGGAAATTTGCACACCTGCTTGATCATCACTTTTCTGGTCTGAAAAAAGAACGGACTCGTCATCCAAAAATATTAATTATTTGGTTTCAGCTTGGAAACAAGACGGAATGCGCTCTTCTCGGATTCGTACTAGATCTGGGAAAGAGCTACGAAGAGATCAGGAAGAGAATCACAGAAAAGGATTTAGTCAAAGTGTACACCTTCAATTCGGTTAGGAAGTCTATGATGACGATAACCGAGTTGCCCAATAATGCTGGGTACAGAATTTATGCCAAAGGTGCTTCAGAAATCGTTTTATCTCGCTGCAAATACATGCTCGGTTCTGAAGGAAAGGTCATTCCATTTAATGGAGCGAAATTGACTGAAATGACTCGGAATGTCATTGAGCCGATGGCTTCTGATGGATTGAGAACAATCGGACTTGCTTACAAGGATTACCTCTTCGAAAGCACTGCCGAGAACGAAGTATCTATCTCGAAACAACCAGATTGGGAAAACGAGGAAGAAGTTCGAGAGGGAATGACAGCTATCGCCATTGTCGGAATTCAGGATCCTGTTCGTGCAGAAGTCCCTGAAGCCATTGCAAAGTGCCAGAGGGCTGGAATCACCGTGAGGATGGTTACTGGAGATAACATTAATACCGCTCGCTCCATCGCCACTTCTTGTGGTATTCTGAAGCCTGGAGCTGACTTCTTGGCCTTGGAGGGAAAAGAATTCAATGCTAGGTGACTTTTTAAAGCTTTTTAAAATTTACTCTACAAGTAAAACAGCTTATCTTCGGTGTACTTCCATACCTCCTATTTTTAGATAAGATTACAGAATAATATACGATTCTGGAATCTATATATGTAAACGTGAAGTTTCTTGACAAATATTATCGGTTTCTGTAATTTAATTTCCGAAAGAGTAATTGCACCGTAAATTATGAAATCAGTGTCGCATTAAACCAAAATTGGCACGTGAACTGTTTCGAAATATTCTGTTGTAAATTTCATTTTCGTCTTTTGCTAATATGATTTGCATATTAATATGGTGGTTTCAGAATTCGTGATTCAAATGGAGAAGTATCACAACAAAAACTCGATCAAATCTGGCCGAAACTCCGGGTTCTCGCTCGAGCTCAGCCATCTGACAAATACGTACTTGTGAAGGGAATCATCGACTCCAAGAGTACCAAGAGCCGAGAAGTCGTCGCTGTCACTGGTGATGGAACCAACGATGCCCCTGCGTTGAAGAAGGCCGATGTCGGATTTGCCATGGGTATTGCTGGTACCGACGTCGCCAAAGAAGCTTCTGATATTATCCTCACCGACGATAACTTCACTTCCATCGTCAAAGCCGTCATGTGGGGAAGAAACGTTTATGACTCCATCAGTAAATTCTTGCAATTCCAATTGACCGTCAACGTCGTTGCTGTGACAATTGCCTTCATCGGTGCTTGTGCCATCAACGATTCTCCATTGAGAGCTGTTCAGATGCTCTGGGTTAATTTAATCATGGACACTTTGGCTTCTCTCGCACTTGCTACAGAAATGCCAACAGAAGACCTTCTGAAGAGGAAACCGTACGGAAGAACGAAGTCTTTGATCTCCAGAACTATGGTCAAGAACATCGTCGGACACGCCTTGTATCAACTTATCGTTCTCTTTGCCATTTTGTTCTTCGGAGATAAGTTCATCCCAAACCTAAAAAACGGTCGCGGGGCAGAGCCAGGAGCTCCACCATCGGAACACTTTACAATTATCTTTAACACCTTCGTCTTGATGACACTGTGTAATGAAATCAACTCCAGGAAAATCCATGGAGAAAGAAACGTTTTCAAGGGACTCTTCTCAAATCCGATCTTCTGTATCATCTGGATCGTAACCTTGATCGCTCAGTTCTTCATTATCCAATTCGGAGGCCCGTGGGTTTCTACATGTCCTCTGAACGTCGTTCATTGGTCCATCTGCATTGTCTTCGGCGTCGGAGAACTTATCTGGGGACAGGTGCAGATTTTACCACTTCTTTTCTTAACTAACTTTATTTCAGGTAATTGCAACGATTCCTAGCAGTATTTTGCCGAAATTCTTCGCTTTCGGACGAGGAGAAGTCCAGCCGACTTCTATCCTCGTCACCGGTGAGTACGACATCCCGGAAGTCACAGGCGGAGCTGTGAAGGAACTCGGTGGAATCACGGCTGCTCAGAATGCTGCTAGACCCGGCCAACTCCTCTGGCTTCTCGGACTGACTCGGCTCCAGACTCAGGTAACGAAATATTCGATGGTTGATGATTGTCCCGGACAACCATTCTTTCACGCATTCGTTTTGTCAATGTATTCTCTGTTTGTGAAAGATTGTGGTTGTTGCAGAGAGAATTGCATCCGATTTATCTTTGTTTAGTCTTAGATTCGTGGGATTTCAGATGCGAGTCATCCGAGCTTTCCAATCAGGTGTGAACTCGGCTCATCCATCGTCTCTCACAACGACGGCCACAGACAGACTTCGTCAATCATATCGAAGACTTCGAATAGCGAAGGAAAGAGAATTAGAAAGTCAGTAGTTTTCTCTTATTTTAGTTTTAACTCGTATTGCTTTTATCCCATTCTAATGTATTTCCACGGTTCACCTTTACTTTCCCAGACTAATCGGAATGTAACATGTGCTTTTAGGGTCTAATCAACTACGGACCACTGGACAGACATCGAGCGAGGAGATTCAGAAAAATCCAGCCGGAATAACGTTTTCCTAGACCTGGCATTACATAATAGTTTGCCTTCTCCCTGCTTGTTCCAGAAACTCGACATTATTCCTCTTCCTGTGTCGCCTAACACTTCCCATCAAAAACAAAGAATTATTTTTGCTCAAAGCTTTCCTATTCAACCTAATTCTTTTAGATTCAGAAGATGAACAGCCAGAAAATTGAGTGCCGTCTATTTCTTTGGTTTTATTATGATATTCTTTGTTTTATATGCATTGATATGGACAAATAATAATTTCCTCAATGCAAAATAGAAGTGACGACTTGACCAAAGATTTAAAGTTGGAGATAATTATTTTCTGAGAAATAAAAATGAGATTTTTTAAAAATATCAAAGATTAAATGTAATGAACTAGATTTCCCGTTGTTTTTTTTATCAAATCGATGGTCTTTCGTATCGATTGTTCTTCGTTTACGTTTAAAATTAGATCATATGATCAAGGGCCTAACCCGAACTCTGCGTCATCTGCTCGGACAGCCGCTTTCTCAAGGTGCTATGGTTATCTCGGTTTGACTCATTGTCTTGTAAATTCCAGTTATTTTCCGTTCTTCTTAACGCACGAGACCAATTGAAAAAGGCCAAGCATCACGTCGTCGAGGCGGTGCAGCACGAGGACATCACATGATGGTCTTCGTCTTGGACCTCTATGGGCTTTTCTATTTTCGGTTTGGTTTGTGTTCTGTTAGAGGATTTCCAGACTCGAGATCCCGTGTTACGAATTTCTGGCTCTTTTAGTGTTTCTCCTTTACATTTCGGACGAGCTGGCAATAAGTCGGTGGTGGCTATTGTTGTATTGATTCCGAGCTTCTCATATGGCAGTCTTGCGCACTATTGGAATACATTTGGGCAGATGGGGAGCGAGAACGAAACGGGAACTAGCGCGCGACAACATCAGCTGAGCGAGGAAACACGGACCGACCGAAAAGCATTCAAGGGGAATACCCGGCCCGACAACTCCGGCGTGCACGAGCTTTTCTAAAACGAAACCTCCTGATTCTTGTATCCAGCAATTATTTCGATGTTTTGTAACTACTTTCTAACTTTCCAGTAGGTCCGTCTTAGATTTTTTGTTTACAAAATTTGCTTTTGTGCCAGTTTGCTCAAGCGACGCAAGCTACAATTCTTTCTTTGAGAATGGAATTGCTTTACCGAAAAACGGTCGATCTTGGATTTCGTACCAGCCTCAGCTTTCTTTGACAGTTTGGCCTTTCCGATCAAGTGAGATATCCCAGAATCTAGTGGAATTTCGAGAAACCAACGTCTGAGATGGTCTCAAAAGTCTGGAAATTCGTGTCGAGACCGTTTCTTTAAAATATTTGTTTACGATCTTTATTAAAATGCAATTTGAAATCGACATCTGGAAGCAAGAGTTCTCGATGTCCCTGAGAAGTTCTAAAAGCTCGTATCGAGAAATTTCATAATGACTTTTGTTTTCGAGTTTTATGGTAGTGTGATTCGTCGACAGTCTTGTCTTTTCACAATCGATATCGAAGCCACATGGTTTCGTTTGCCCTTTCTTCAATTATTCCAAGTTTCTGGTTTACGGAGGAAATTTTCTGTTCGCGGCCTCAGGATCGCCCGCGTTCATGTGCATCAATGCATCTTTTTTGATCGTCGTGGTACTTCACTTGTCATGCGACTTTCCATCGTCCTGTTCCACTGCAACTATTGTTTCTATCAGGAGTTTTTCAAAATACTCATTTCATCATTTCCTCGTTAAAACAACTGGAGTGTTTTTTTTCTTTTTCGATAGATAATTATCAACTCAAATCGTCACGGACGACGGCATATTTCGTTAATTTCCGTGCAAGTTTCGACTGTTGTTGTCCGTCGAATTCATACGTGTTCTCCCTTTTTGATTTGCACGTGATACTTTTATTTTCAGCGACCGACGAGCTTTGCGTTTCTCCCGAATTGGGCTGCACTTGTATTATGTCTTTCTTTGGTCGTCAACCTGCAATGTTCGATGCAAAGAAACGACTCGGTCAAGGAAGCAACCAGGAAAAAGCTTCTGATGAAGGTGATAGTATGCCCGGTTTGTGTTACCCTGTATTGTAGTGTGATTGTTGAACCCACTTGAAAAGTAGAGAACGAAGATAATGAGGTTTTTTCAGAGTCTTGGGTCGAGTTAGCCCCCAGCAGAACGAGCCTCAGCAGCAGTGTCGAGGCTATCATGATCGAAAAGGAAAGTGCAGGGGAAGCCAGTAACAACAAGGACTCGAGACTCAGTCCCATCAGTCTTCAAAGTCCTCATGTGGAATTCGAATCAAACTTGGAGCAGGTCAAATACCGTCTAGCAAAGGACATGCTCCCCCCAGGGAAGAATACTGATTGGATCTGGGACTGGTCAAGTCGTCCGGAAGCCAATCCACCGAACAGATTGCTTCGTCATCGAAGCGGCCAGATCGGCTCGACCTTGACGACTCCCCCGAACAGTCCGGAACCAGAGCTGGCCTCTGAATTCGATTACAAAGTGGACAAGGCTCCCAAGTCTGTATTCTTCCGTTTTGAAGTCATTTTTGGACTAGTCGTTTCTAATTTGATGACATTTGTTCTTGGAGCCACTCTTGGGTGAGTTTTATTCGTCTTTTTGGAGAATTGATATATGGATTTTCAGCTTTTGCATCTGCAAAAAGTTCTCTAAAAATCAAACCAACTAAAGTCGTTTGCCTCCACGGGTCCTCGAAAGTTAACACTAAAATTCATGCATTCAAGCAATCGACTGTGTAATTATCTGATTCTGAAACGAAATGAACATTCAAAAGAGATTTTGTTATGTTTAGCAACTGGAATTATTTTCAAAGAGATTTTGTTTCTAAAGGTTCAACGTGATCAACTCTGAGTTGTTTACAGATAACATTAGTCTGCGAGATAGGAGTTCTTAAAAATCGATCAAGCTAGAGATGAAAGCTGCTAAATTACAAATACTGGTTCTTGATAAGAGTGGAGTTATTGGTTTCCTCGTCATTAACAGAAGAATTATAATTGGAGCTGGGCTTAATTCCAGAAAGGATATCTGCACTTGGATTGAGTATTCTTCCAGTCTCAAGCTTCTCATAGTGAATAATTCAACCAACTATGTTAATTCCTAGATGAGCTTCTTTATCCCACAATCCCGACCCCTCATGAAAAATAAGTTGATAACTGTGTAATATTCACCCCCATAGCAATTACTCGTGAATCTCCAAATATAGAATGTGCTTTCGACTCTTATCCCTACTTCTGAATAATTCCAAACCGACGTCGTAGTTGAAAACTGATGCTTTTTATCTCCGACCCGTTGTTGCTTGCTTGACACCTATTCCAGATTATCATCAACACATGGGTTAGCGGAAACGGTTATGAAAGAGACCAACTTTAGATAAATAAGCTGAAAATCTTTGGTTGGAAATCAAACTTCGATTAATTTCGATCATTTCAGAAAGTTGTGAGCTGCTATCGGATCCCCGTCGAAACAACCATCTAAGTATATAGAAATAATTTCCCAGTAAACATGAGAATGAAATTCTTATTTTTTAATTTAAAAAACAATTAAAATTTTTTATATGGATTGTTATTCTTCCTCTCGCCACTCCAACTGCCAGCTACAGTTTATTTCCTGTCGATTGATGAAAGCAAAACAATGTCAACAAATATGCCAAACCCTCGGAAGTTAGCTGAGGATTGACGAAGACACGTTGGAATTTTGCTTAGGACCGTTCTTAATGTTTTTTGAAATCCAGTCCATGCCATCCTGAAAATCGAGATGAAACACAATGTTTTTTAATTTTCGCGTTGCACGAAGAACAGAGGCCAAGAGTCAAATTCCTAATGGGGTATTTATCCCACTCACTTTGATTCCTTCGCCATTCATCGCAGAACAGGCTTGGATCTGCCAGGATCGATCTCGGATGTTGATCAACTGGAGACCATCTGCGATTTCATTCGCTTTTGCGGCCGTCGCTAGATCTTGTTTGTTAGCGAATATGAGTATCGGAACTGCTCTTAGTTTATCTTCATCTAATAATTCGTAAAGCTCCTAAATTTCTTTATAAGGTTCATCAACCACACGTGCCAAACCCACCAACGAAGTCTCGTCGAATCTCTTGCGGTCAGTGCTGTCAATTACATAAATCTGGAAATTATGACGTAACTGCGAATTCGATAAACAAGATGTTTTCATAGTCTGAAATTAACCAACCAAGACGTCGGTGTTGTCAAAGTAGTTCTTCCAATAGGGTCGGATCTTTCGCTGACCTCCGATGTCCCAGACGTTCAACTTGATGTCATCAGAGATTACACTCTTGATATTAAAGCCCTGAAATAATCGATATATAAACATCCGTTCAAATCCCTTAATGTAGAGTAATTCAATTTACCTGAGTGGGAGTGATGTGAGTGACATCCTCGGCTGCCAGCTTCTTCAAGATAGTTGTTTTACCCGCGTTGTCCAGACCTACAGTAAAATTAAAATAAACAGTAGAATTGAGATATAGAAAGCGAATTAAGCACAGAAACCTACCGAGTAACAAAATCCGAAGCTCTCGACCTTGTTGGTTTTTAAACTTTTTTAAAATGTTCAATAAACCCTAAAGAGGATCTTAGATGTAACTCCAGCTCAAAACTCACCATTTTATATCTGAAAAAAGATTTGGGAGTTTCCAAAAATGTTGAACGAAAGAATCTGCTGCAAGAAATGGAAGTAACCACTCTATCTCCTGCCGTGTTCGTAAGCAGTTACCATGTCAACAAGACCAGTCTCCCTCTGGCGACCTTATAAGAAACATTAGTGAATCATACAGACTCCTACTTTCTTGCCTTTCTCGCACTTTTACAAATTGTCAGATTTTATTACCTTTGGACGAATTAAATTTGGAGTCAGGATTATGATAGACACACATTTGAGGAAACCAATATTGAACTCAATTATTATTTATGCATTTGCCAGTTGGAACTAAAAATTAAACGACGGATAAGTTAGACTCTGAATCCTCATTTGCGGTCGGCTCAGTTGAGATCTTGGAATCTGCGGATGTAAAATCTGTCGGCAAAAGGATATCCGAAATTCTCGACGAAGGCTGGCTCCATGACAGCGTCCTCTTCGAAAGCGGGAACATTGACTTCTGATCGTTTCCCGAAGCGAACCAAGGAGTTTCTCATTGCTTTTTTATCCGGTCTCACTCGGAAGCTGGAAAAATATTTTTTCGAACAAGTTTGAAAATTTCCTAAATCTTTCTTTCTTTAATTTCCGGAATAGCCATTGTTATAAAACGTAATTATTAAAAATGATATTTTCAGCTCTTTTCGTGGACGTAAACAAAATTAAAAAAATTAAAATTGTCGAAATTGAAGCAATTTTGAGTATTTTTTAAAATTGCTTGCCAATCAGTCTGAATACAGAAGAATCGTTTATCTTCATCTCGTGCAAACGTGTCTGATTTCCGATGAGGGAAATATAGACACGACAAGTGGTCGAAATGAGAATTGGCTGGAGCTAGGGAATAAATGCTGGGAAGATTGAGGGAAATGAAAGTTTATAGTTTTCCTCTTAAATTGGTGTAAAGTCAGAAAATAAAAGGAATCAGGGAGGTTCCGGGTTGGTTAAAGAGTGGTTTAAATATATGATAAACAAACCCAATGGAGGCTGAAGCGATCAGAGAAATCATAACAGCGACCATAAGAAGTCGGAATAATTGTTTCGTGACGTTCATTTTTAGTTTTCTGGACTAAGAGGCCAAGTGAAGAGGGAAATAAATCTGAAAACAGTAATTTGGTTAGGAATTAATCATCGGAAATGAAAGGAACAAAAATAATCATTTTTATAATTGCACGGGTTTGGGAAAATAGCTGGTTCATAAAGGATACAGTATTACAGTGCCTCAGCAGCACGAAAGGTCAAGAATTGAGTCAGTCAACATGTCTGGTGGATCTACATCTTGACCTTTCTTTGAAGCTTTTATACGTATCTCGAAGGAACGGCTCCACCCAGTTTTTGAAGACTTCGGATGCTCATTTCAAAATGACGACGGACTTCAGTGGGTGGGGCAGCTCTTTTGGTTTTCTTCGCAAGGGAATCCGACACTGAGCAGCTAAAAACAGTTTTCGTTGGCAATTTCGAGATTGATGAATTTCAACGAAAAAACTTCTTTTTAGTACTCGACTGTTTCTGACAACTCTCAGAGTAAATCTCAGCGGACGTCGGGAGTTTGTTTCTCTGAGTTCCTGATGATTTTGACGTCTTTTTTCACTGGTAGATATTTCTAGGAAGAAAAGAGTTGACAACAAGTGTCCAGAATGAGTCATGAAGGGATTGAACAATAGGATTTTCTGCTCGAATCCATCTCATATTAAAGATGTTGGTTAAAGAACGCCGGGGGAGGACAATTATGACGAGGAACTCAAGAGTCCTCTTCCTCCGTCATTAAATCCAAACAACTTATTTCTAACAAGTGGAAGGTTCAGAAACGAAATTCTGCCATTTCTGGGAAGGAATCTGCATGGCAAAGACCATCCATCAAGAAACCCTTCAAAAACATAAATATAATTTATTTTAATGCATCTGGATCTGGAATTGCGGGTGTAAAGCTGTCAATTTAGGATCAGCTTTTTTGCAAACATGGGAGATCCATTTTCACTTGGTTACTTAGTAATCTTACTTTAAAAAAATAAAATGTATAGTGGTTTCCCGTGAAATTTAAGAAGCCTTGTAAACTTTAGAATTTTATTTAGTAAAGAAACATCTTGCAGACACTTTTAAGCTTCTCCACAAACGGGGAATCGAAGACAAGTAATGTCCTGGATAAAGTTGGCGATGTTCACCGGAGCATCCTGAGTAGAGTCAGTGTAGGTACACCGATCTCCACTGAAGTTCATCAATGTGACAGCATTTGCATCATTGAGATTGTAGCCAACAGAGATGAAACCGAACATGCCTCCACGTTTCATAGAGAGCAAATAGTCTCCAGGATCTCCACCAGTGAATGTCGGGTTGGAGGTAGCGTAGACAACCAGATGCCTAGCATCATTACGGTACCCAGAGGTCGCAGTATCATCGTGTTCGTTGATAATTAATTGAAGGGCGTTTACCATGTTCTGACCGGAGGAATTAGTTGACGTGACAGCATTGATAACTTGCTGGGCGTTTTTGTTGTCAGAATCCTTGAGGTAATTGCTGACCGAGGCATTTCCGTTGATGACTACCGTACTCAATCGGGTGGTGTTGGCATTCAGGGAGAACGGAGAGAATGCGGAAATCATAAGATTCTTCAGAGCGTTAAAGTCCGACGACGAAGATCCATCGATGAGTAAGACGATGTCGTAGAATCTGTTAGTGACGTCACAGGTTGGTGGAGTAGCTAAATATTCAAAGATAAAACATTAGCTTATAATTAAAACTAATTACGTGGTCTAGGAGGCAAGTTCGAGACACAATGGACTGGGAGAGATCGACGGAAGTTGAAGCCACGTTGGTCGATTCCATAGACGGCCAGTTCGTAAAACTCGTTAGGATCGCAACGGAATCCACGAACTGAGTACCATTGATAAGAACAGTTGAAAGAACGTGGACGAACTTCAGAAGTGAAGATCTGAGCTCGACCGAATCCTCTGGTGCTGTAGAGCTGGACGTAGTTGATTTGAGTGAAGGAATTGTTGCTCGTGTGGAGAACAACAACGTTGGTTTTCGCTGGACCATTAACGATTAACTTAGTAAGAGTGAAAATAACTTACTGGGATCAGCAACAGCAACCCAGTGAGCATCGTCGCTGGTGGCTCCGTTGTAAGGATCGTTAGGAACGACGAATCCAACACTCACCTCGACCTGGGAATTGGCATGAATGTTGATCAAACAAGTACCTGCCGCAGATTGACTCGTGCCGATGAGTCTGTAAGTACCACCTTTACCCATAGTCTGAACAATTCCGAAGTAGTTGAAAGCACTGCTGATTGTGTTCGGTGGAAGAGTGACGGAGTTATTCGTTGAATCGATCAATGTCAAACTTGGATTGACTCCAGAGTAAACGATTGTAAGTTCAGGAGTGTAAGAATCGATACTGATTATGATTTCGTCTCGCGTGCAATTTCTGATAACAAAGGAATCCACCACGGCTCCTCTGTACAATGAAGGCAGGTAGAGGGGAAGGAGGGAGTTCACCATATCGTACGAGAAGACCGTGAACAAGTCTCCTCCACTCAGCTGTGGAAGACTGAAGAGAACCTGATTGCTGGGGTCGCTCCAAGGAAGAGAACAGGGAGTAGTGATATCGGGGATGATCACCTGGATCTGAGCCCGAGTTCTCTGGATATTATTGAACACAGAAGAATACTTCGTAATATCTTCGACTGCTGACTGAGTGAACAACAAGACTACAGATCCAGGAGAAACGAATTGTGGATCGTTCAAAGTGTCATTGAGCACTTGGAGGATTGGTCGAGGACACTGATCTCCTGTGGCACAGTCGTCATTAGGGCAAGAGTAATTAGCATAGCTTTTCAGAACACTGGCAATTTGTTGGATGTCATTTGTGTAGGTCTTTTTGTACCAATAATTCTGATTTCTCGCTGAAATGGTTGATTACGAAATAATTCAAAATCACGAGCAACTTACTGCTATCGAATGGGAACAAGATGTATTTCGTGAACCAGTTGGGATCGGCCGTCGCTGTGAGGTTCTTTACAATATCGGGAAGAGCCTTGGCTAGACGGTACATCGGATTAGTCATCATGTAGGAAGTCTCTACCAAGAGGACGAGAACCTTGCCATTGTCGGAGAAATCCACATTTCTCGGAGGTACACATTGGAAGAATTCACAGCTTTCTCCAATAGTTTCTTCCGTACAACTGCAAGCTCCATTCGGCATCAGAGTTCCTCCATTGAAGCAGATACGAATTTCGCACTGTTCTCCTTCGAAGTTCGGAGGACAGAGACATTTATCGCCCAAGTGGTAACCACCATGTTGACAAGAAATAATGAAAGGAGAGCAATATGGGAAAGCGACACGTTCGAACAAGTTACCATATTGATCAATACCGGAGAATACTGTGGGTATTTCAGTAGAACCATTCTGTACCGCAGCTGGTGGACAAGCAAATTCTTGGGAAACTGCATGATAGGAACAAAGAGCTCTTTGTTGGAAAGTTGCTGTTGCCGACAACGATAAACCCGAGTAAATTAATGCGTAATTCAGGTTTCCATCAATTTTATCTTCGAGGTTGTTGAAATTCAATGGCGCCAGTCCAGTTACGTGGGCCACGATTCTGTTCTTCGTGCTGTTACTGTCCGCACGAGGTCGTGGTTGATCGCTATGAATGTCGTTGGTGAATCCATAGAATATCTGGATATCACTCTGAATCGAGGCTTCGAAGCCACAAGTGCCTTGTCCGGTAATTGTCAACAACCAGAGACCAGCAGGAAGAAGGTTATCATCACGTCCAGGAATGAAATCTTGATCGTATCTGTGTTTCTGACACATTGTCGTATTTGAAGCGAAGGAACAATCTTGAGTGAACCATCTGGGGCTTCCTCCATCAGTGCCAGGCTTCAACATAACACAATTACCAGTTGAAGTGTCGTTCTGGTGAGCTGATGGATCCCAATTAGAGTAGCCGCTTTGAGTTAAGTTTATTATAGCTCCATTGGGGGCATCCCAGACGAAGGTAGTGGAGTTCCCAACACGCTTCAAACCCAGCCAGATGGGGACATTTCCAGTCTTGCTGTTGACGGCATCCTGGGTAGCTTGGTCGAAAATATGAACCATGTGACCTCCATGAGTATTATGGCATACTTGGTAAGCTTGATCCCAAGTGGTTGCATTTATTATATAATTGTAACAATACTGGTTTATAGTACTCCAACGTCCGTTTGGATCACAGGCTAAAACAACAATCTCTGTATATAAACCCATCAAAATTACTCACGAATGATATATTGACGAATATCCAGGTAGGTATCTGTATCAATGATATTCAAGAAGTCTGCTTCTTTGCCCGATGGGGGAGTGACAGTGATACTCACATTCGGGCCTCCAGTGTAGATTGTGAATGCTTGGGCCCAGTAATCGACAGGAAGATAGGTACTAATGGAACAGTTGACTGGTCCATTACCAGCGAAAACACCAGCCTTATATTGGGTCGGGATATACTGCAGGAAGTTTCCAGGATGAGTAGTGTAGAAGACATTTCCTCCAGTGTATTCAGCCATATCAATGTGATGTTGATTAAATGAATAGTTACCTGTACCGTTGCAAACATTGTTCACAACGGAAACAAGGTTGATTTTGACTCGCATATCTTGAGCGTTAGACATAGCAATGAGATAGTTGTAATTATCTTCACTGCTTTCGGCATCTGTGAATAGATAGACAAAAGAGCTTCTCAGAGATTGGCTGACGGCGAGAACAAGAGCTTCATCCATCAAGCCAGTACAACTCTGAAGTAATTATTTCCCAAAGAAAACGGTAAATTAGGACTTACGGAGGCATCTGGTTGTGTGCTAGCGTATTCGGCCGCATACTGGACACTAGCGATGAAGGCGAATGGATCATCGGTGACCTTGAGGATCTGAGAGAAGTTTCCATTATATATGATGACTCCGAACTGAGTGATGAATCTCTCGTGCATGACGAACAAGTCCCGAACGAAATCTTGAACTTTGCCTGAGAGGTCAGCCAGTGGCGAAGCCATGGATTTCTGGACGTTGAGGACAAAGACCACAGAACGGTGGGTGAAGCCGAAATCAACATTGGTAGCCGGATTGCCACAGGCAATTTGGTCACAATATCGACCCGCTGTGAACGGAGGACATTGACAGTACTGGTTGTCGATGGCAGTTGCATTATTGGCACAGTACAGTCGTTCACAGTATCGTCCAGTCCAGTAGGTCGGACACAAGCAGGAAGTTGTGTTGTAGGGGTTCGGGACACCACCGTGGAGACAGGTTCCTGGAGGGTTTTGGGTTGGTTGTTCTAAACAAATGACTAATTAGAATGGATATTCACATATGAATTCCTCACCATAAGCACAATAAGCAATAGCAGTTCTTTGGATCGGATATCCTCTTTCGTCATCAGCAAAGACTGTAACGTAGAGATGTTCTCCAGGAACAGTGCATGTGAAGGCTCCGAAGTGAAGATGGAAGGTACAGCCATCACGATAAACGCCGTTGGAGTAGTAAACTGGCTCCAGATGTCCTGATTGATTGGCTCTACTAATCTGCATCTCAGAGAAAAGACGGAACTGGTCATCAACACGGTTGATAAGTCCGTTGAAAACAGCAACCATGTTGGAAGCTTGGTTATAGATCGGTTCACTGAATATTGCATCTGTCGTTAGAGCGTTCGAGACTCCATAGTATAAGTCATATTGGGATTCAACGTAGACTCGATAGTTACATGGATTGGTGGATCCACCAGCAGAAGTGATGAAGAACAAGTAGGCACCATGGACGACATTCGGGATATCCCAGATGAAGTTTTTGTTATCGGATATAACTGCATCGATGGCCATAGAGCTATTTCCAGTCGGATCTGTCACTTGAATACTCAAATTCGCTGAAAATTGATACATGAATACACAAAATCAACAGATGAAAACCAACTTCCTGTGGCGAGGATAGCGATGCTCTTCGTGGACGAGTCGACGAAGAAGGAACCGTGATTACCCATTTGGCACTGGAAGTAGTCGTAGCCGAGAACCCATTGACGGTGGTAGGTGACGAATCTCATTGTGTACTTCACAGCGTTGTAGAATGTAGCCGAAGATGGAGTCAGAACCAATCCACCAGAAGTGTGAGCGAGACGTTCCAAAGTCACGAAGCCTGGGGACATCACATCAGCGTTGCAATTGCTGCTGGGATCTGGGGTGTAGAAGATAAAGATCTGAAGGAAAATAATAATGAAATAAATGACACTAATACGTACCGAGAGCTTCCTGAAAGTATTAGCGAAGACAACAGTGAGGTAATCAGCTCCATCATCGGCCGGGACGTCTGTGAAGACGAGGATCGGAGACTTGTTGGCCAATCCACCGGCGTAGAAGACTCGAGTGATAGCGTCGACAACACTGTCATTGCAATTCATATTGGAATCTGGTACGACGTTGACCATATCCTTGACGAGGTCCGCAGAATTGTAGTACTGCATCCAGGTGATGTTGTCGTTGCCGAAAGTGACCAAGATGTACGAGTCGTAAACCGCAATTTCACTGACTGAATAATAATTTATCTGGTCGTTGATGGCTTTGGCGACATCGTTAATCTGACCAGTGATACCATTACTTCTACGCATGACGACGATCAAAGTCTTTTTGTCCGCATTGAAGTTTCCGATGTTATCGTTGTTACAAGTCAAGTGTTCACAAAAAGTACCTGTGAATCCGCTTTGACAGTCACATCCAGTGGGGGTTAGGACACCATTATTCATACAGATGGGCCAAGCACAGTCGTTTCCTCCGTAGAGTTCCCCACAGTAGCAGAAAGCGGTTGAGGAGTTTGCGTTTACCAGAGTTCCACCGTTGAGACAAGAGGTAGGAGGAGGGGTGCTTGGAGGTGAGGGGGTTGTTGGAGGGGTCGGACGATTTAGACATTGGAACTGTTTCGTTCTTCGGAAACGGTAGCCATAATAGTCAGTACCTTCCACGGTCCAGTAGTACTCGTAGAATCCCGTTTGACAGGTGTAGTACCCAGCATAATATTCATGATTGCAACCATATCGGAGAGAAAGTCTGGAAGTGTAGCTATTGATCAGTTCGGCGTTGACTTTGATGAAAACGGCTCCGAGAGTACCAGGACCGGTGACATTAAATCCGTGGGCGACAAAGTAATACTGCTCTGTGGCGTAGGCCAGGGAGTTCTCGAAGAAATCACCATGAGGAGAATGGACAAATCCACCAACGATGTTGAGGAAACTCATAACCTAAATTGCCAGAATAAAATCGAGAATTCAAAGTGATCGAGGAGTCCAGATATTTAAAGTTTCTAAAAATTCCAACCTCCACATGCACTCTACAGTAGTACGTAGAACCTCCATCCAAGGTGACGTTCATCGAATAGAAACCAGGGATTGGGTTGTTGACGAGGAAGACTCCAGCAGTTGGGGTTACGGTTCCCTGTGTATTCACGACAATGTCTGAAATTAGTATGAAGATGTTGAAAAAATTCCAAACGAATTCTTACTATTGTTATCCAGCAATGTAATCTGTGGATTTCCGGCCTCTACATTGACGTTGATTACCAATTGCCGGACTGCTGATTCTATTGGGAAAGAGAAAGTCTGACCACACAACTCCCCGAGATCAGCTCGATCAACTAGGAGAGTCTGCATTGTGTTACTGCTACTGATCGGGGGTTCCGGATTACAGATCGCTGAAGAGCTTAGCTTTCTATACATAAAAAAGGGGATTCATACGTGTTTCACAATAGGTGCCAGTCCATCCACTGTTGCAGTTCTGGGTCCAACCCATGGCAGCGTATATGGCCCTCTTGACACGAGCATGGAGGGAGTCTTGGGGACTATCGCTCTGGATCGCTATCCCCGGGTTCCCTTCGGGAAAGAAGCTGTGGAATACTGAAGGAATCGACTTAGATTAAAATTCTTCAAAATGAAAACTAACAAGTTCCCCATTTACTGGCTTCGGATCTCTGAAGGAGACAGAAGCTCAAGAAGAAAAGCAATCCCACGCTTAACAAGCGCATTTTTGCTCCTCTTTCTCCGTACTCCTGAAAAGAACAAATTTAGTATGAAAAATTCTAGAAAATTATTCTCCAGTATAATTTAAAGTATTTCTTTTCTCACTGACGAGCCAATTTGCTTTAATTGATAATCCAATTTAATTGTCCATTTTACAGTCTTGTCATAATTCCTCGATAAACTGACGATAAGAATTTCCACTTAACGCCTTTCTGGTTCTCGCTGATTAGAGGAACTGCGCCCTGATTAACTTTAATTTCTCCAATTACGCTGATATTCTCCGACGGTAATAAAAAATAATTTTTGATAACTTTAAAAAACGAAAATTTGACTTTTATTCGAATCAAAAAGCATTGTGCTAATAATAGACATATCAGATCTGAAACTGGTTTCGTCCCATAGATCAGAGGAAGATGAGTTCTCCAAATCGAAGAAAATGAGTTCTGAAGATCAATCAGTTAATTTTGAAGTTACTCAATGCAATTTGCTTTTGGATTCATTTTCTTCTTTCTGATTCCAGTTGTTCATTCCCAAACGTTTGCTGATTTGCTCAAAGGTTAATAACCTCCTTTTTGATTTACTCTCCCTACAAGTCAATTCCAGCAAAATGCCTTCCGGATTCGACGCTTCCAGAATGCCAGAAGGAGAATCTTCCCAAAACCACAAAAGCTCCTCCGAAGGCAACAACGATAACTGCAAATAACGTTACGATGAGTACAACTACGAAGGAACCATCTTCCCGTCCACCAAAGTAAGTATATTGTTCATTAATTAGACGATTCACTTTCTTATCTTTACGACCGAATATTCCGGAAGATAAATTTGGCATCGAAAAAGACTCAGAAGGAGGGATCGCACCTGTATTAGTTCTGGATAATCCGTTCCCCAAAAACTTGGTCATCTTCTGTCAATTACAGTAAGTCCAAATTCCACTTAAAAACCACTTTCTTTCTACAGTACCAAGCTCCAAAGAGACCGTTTTTGTTATTCGACGTTGGATGCATATTTACTCGCTTGTCCCCAGGGAAATCCGCCTCTCCATCTCGTCCCGTTTTGCCTCGGCTTCGAAGATAAATGTGGGAAATTGACGTATCCGGACGATTCCTGGTGTGTCCAGGAATTTGATCAATACGAAAAGTTCTGCAAAAGAGTTCGTCGCTTTAATTGCACTAACTCCGATAGATGGTGCGGAACGATCGACTTCTCCTGTCATTGCGAACCCTATCAGTGCTTGGCCAAAAGATACGGACTTGCAACCGCAGAATGGTGTCAACGTTATGAACTCTACTGTGACGCTGAACAGAGGGCTTCCAACAGCGAACTCTTGGCGAATCTGCTCCAGTCGAGTGTCAATGCCCATACACAGTGTCTACGGTACTTGAACATCGCCAGAACTATCTGCATCCCTTTCAGAATCGATTTCAATTATGAGAGATGCATTAAATTTTTGTTCGATTGCGAATTGATTTCAACATTTGAAAAAGAGGAATTTTATTTCGGAGACCGTCTGACTCCGACAAAATGAGCATTCACTTTTCTGTTCATTTAATTTCTAAGAATAAATTGTACAAAAACAAAGTTAACACAAAATAAGGACGGCGGAAACATTTGATGACGATAATTCTGTCTTGATTGATCACTGGAGAACTGAAAATAACGCTGAATAAAAACAAGACTCGATCAAGTTTAGAGGCACCTGACAGTTGCCTCCAATTTGCGCTGTATCGAAATGTCGATTGTGGGTTTTTTAAATTTTTTTGAAAACAGGTAATTCCGAAATTTCAGAAAAGTTCACTCTCAAATTTTTGGAATCGCACCAAGAAAACTTTCAAAAGAGGAGGTGAGTAATTTTTAAACAAAGATTAGCAGTGTTAAAATTTCGTGGGAGATTTGGAATCATCCAGAATTCATTGGAGCTACTGAGCATAAGACCTTGAATCAGGAGTTCTAGAGAGTCTGATGACTTATCTCGAGAGAGATTAGTAAAAATGGTAGTGCTCTGTTTTTCTAGTAATATTATTTCCAGACAGAAATACCAATCGTACTGCTAACAGAGCCGCGAAGGATGTGAAGAAAGGAGTTAGGAATGCTGGGGAAGCCATCGAGGACATGGGTAACTTCGAAATGATTCATCAATGTTTTAAAATTACATTTTCAGCTGACAGTGCGGTGAAAGGAACCAAACATTTCGTTCACAATATCGGTAAGGAAAACATATTTTTAACTCAGTAAAAGCAAAAATAAACATTTTCAGAGAAGGAAACGAAGAAAGCAGGCAAAAAAATTCACTAACTTCACGACGACATTGATTTGTGTAAAAATCTCCTAATCTCCACAATACGAATAATTTTACAGAAAAGATCAATAATGATAGTGCTAAATGTATAGAATCTTATTATGAAGAATTGCGAAATATATAAAAATTTTATATGAAATTGCCAAATGTATGGATAAGTTAAATCCACGAAAATACTCAGTGTATAAAAATTGAATCGATAAGGATGTTGGATGTATAGAAAATTGAATGCACAAAGTTGTTTATTGTTTTTCCTTAGGTGGTGGTAGTCTGCACCAGTCATTTTGGTTTCGCGCAAGCTGTCCATAGAAAAGAAAAACAACTCACTTATTTTCCATGGAATCGTATATCTTTTGCTTGGAAAATCGACAATGAAATTTTAATATTATTACGAATTATGGGTTAGTCGGTATTTTCCTAAATTCTAACTTATTGCTGAATTAAATGTTTAATTAATGTGTTTTTGATGAGATAATTTATTTTGTCTAAGGTATTTATGACTATTTCTACGAAAATTTCCTGAGTTATTATTAGTAATTAAAATGTGTGAGATTTTTTACCGCTGTTTTTTCATCATAAATCCACATCATTCCGCCAGTGAAGCAGACTACCTCAAGTGTACAGAATTTATGTTAATGTGATTATTATTTTTCAACGTATCATCCCATCTATATGTCTTTCCCAAGAATAAAGTGATTTTGTTTATCCAATTTCTGAACCTGACGAAATCAAAAAAGAAAGTGATTATCCGGAGAAAACGAAACAGGTTCGGTGTGGGTTGACCTCCTTGAAGGCGGCTCTTGAACGTGAAATATAGCTGCTTCGGATTTCATGAGATTTCATTCCAATGTCAGTGTCAATGATGAGCAGATTATTCGTTCTGCTCTGTTTTATCGGATTTGCGTTTGCTCAAGAAACAGGTTTGAAAAAACTGATAAATTTGGGGGGAATAAGGATTTCAGGAAAATGTGATTGCACTGATTGGTACGGTCGCTGTAGGAATAGGGGAGAAACTTGGACAGATGAAGAAACGTGGATGTATGCCTGTGATGATACGAGAGGGTAAACTTTCGGAATAATTAATTCTATCTCATAAGAGTTACCATTACAGAGCTTCAGCGACTTTCGCTGGGTGTTTGTCTTCTGTAAATAAACTGATCTTGCCGAACAGCAATGAAACCGTCGACGGATTCTGGCAAGCTTGCGAAGTCAACATTTACAGAATAAAATACCAACAAGGTAGGGTTGACTTTATTTTTCATTTCCATGGAGCCGACTTCAGAACCTCGCTGTAATGTCAACGGCACCAGTCATCACGTAGGGGAACAGTTCAGAGAAGGATACTTCCAGTGGCTTTGTCTCGAGACCGGCAGATGGGTCACAGGTCCGTTTTTCCATTTTTTTCATCTCTATCCATTTTTCCAGGCTGCTATTACCAGAACGAAACCAAACACTGGAACTTGCTGAACATCGGCGAGAAGGGATACAACGGACTTATACAACATGTTTGTGACAGATACAAGGAAAATCCAGGAAGAGTCCAATACGTTGCTTCGGTGAGATCAGATCAGAGATCGAGATCTTATTAAAACTATAATCATTCTAGATCCGCACAGATATCCCGCATAAAAGCCCCACAAACAAAGGCAAAAATCAGAATCTGCTGGATCTCATCGATAACCGATTGAAAGAAGAGCCTGTTCTCTGGACTCATGATAACGTTAATGTTTTTATCGAGTCAAAGGATAAATTTAACGCTAAAATCAGGTACCTTCCTCCCAGCAGAGCACCTCTGTGATCAATGGTTTTGAATAATTTCCCTTTTAAAGACCGTTTTTCTTTCAATTCGTTGCTTAAAGTCAATAAAGGAAGCCTAGCTGACCCTGTTTGTTTTTTCGGGGAGAGAATTTACAATAATTTTAAGTGATCGAGACCTCCCTTTTTGTCTACGACAGACTTTGGATAATCGTTGACCGATCATATTCTGTCCAAATCCTCTATTATCCAAGATTAAATAGTGATCTTTCACAAATCATTGAGGTCGTTCTGATCGACAATAATCTTTGTAAGAATTCAGAAATTAGTTTTGGTCGGTTTTATAAACATTTCAGAAATCGTTCTGGTTGGAAATAAAACTAAAACTCGTTTTGGAAATACGTTTTCGTTTCTGTTCCTCTGGATAATTTTCCTGGATCATGTGCCACGAAAAAAATTATCCCATCCGCAATCAAACTTTTAATCCTCGTTGACTTTTTCTGCAGGAACAAAATCCAAATAAAGTGGAGCTCAATTACACCGGCCAGCGGCTATTTTTTGTCTGCCATTTTCTCCGTTTTCAGCGACGGCTTACTCATTTGCCTGCGGCTGGCAGCAGAAAAAGGGCAACAAAGAGCGCGCGAGGACATGTTTCCTTCTTCTCAGAAGGAGAGTCGACTACTTTGAACATTTGTCTGTCTGCTCTCCCGAGTTTTTCCTCGGAATTTGCTGATTAGGCTTTTGTGTGTGATGTAATATCGAGGTCGAATTAAATCATTTTTACAATTGTTATCCTTAATTGTTGTCGCTTTGTCTCTGCTGTTATCGCTATTATTGAATCGAAAGGTGATCTTTAACAATTGACGCATCTAAAAGTGTTCCGTTTTAGTTTCCCTCAGGATAACACGGTTATGATACATTGTCCGACTGGAAAATGAATCAGGTGAGCTTTTGCATGAAATTCTACGGGATTTTACCTGCTTTAACTGCTTTAGGATAAATTTGACGAGGAATACCAGCGACTCACGCGTGAGCAGCTTGCCCATCGTCGACGGAAATTGGCAGAGAATAATGGAACCACCTTCGCCTCTTTTCTCAAGAAGAAGGTTCTCTCCTTTTTCCCTATAATCCACTGGCTACCCCAATATCGACTGAGTGAAAACTTGTTCAGCGACATTATCGCTGGACTCACATGTGGAATTATGGCAGTTCCCCAAGGTTGGTTTTCTATCCTCAACCTATGTGTATTATGACTACTACAGGTATGGCCTATGCTAGCCTCGCCGGCGTTGAACCCGTGTACGGACTCTATTCCTCCTTCTTCGCCCCATTCTTCTACTTGTTCTTCGGTACTTCCCGTCATGTCGCACTCGGTAGATTTCCACTTTTTATCGTGCACGGGTCCCCATTCCAGGCTTTCAGGAGTATTTGCCGTTGCTAGTATGATGGTCGGCAATGTCATGGCCAGCTTGATTGTTGGAGACAGCACGTTGACTTCGTCCATTGAGAATGTCACTCATTCCTACAAGGTCTACCACAGCAACGTCATCCCGTTCGAAGTAACTCCCATGACGATCATAAGTGCATTGACCTTCACTGTGGGTATCTATCAGATCGTTATGGCTCTCTTTCGGCTGACTTTCGTGACTACTTATATGAGCGATCAGATGGTAGCGGGATATACAGCCGGATCTGCTTTCCATGTTCTGGTTTCCCAGCTGAATAAAGTTTTCGGAATTAAGACTCCTCATAGATCCGGTCTGTTCATGCTTCCAAAGGTTTGAAAATCCCATCAACTGACCTTATCACTACTTTTCAGATGGTAATTGATATCTGTGTTGCTATCCAAAAAACCAATCTCATTACATTATCTATGTCTGTTTTTGGGTTAATTTTTCTGTTTATTACAAGAGAATACTTCAACCCGTGGTTTGCGACAGTTTCACGAATCCCTATTCCATTCGAGCTGATCTTGGTTATCATTATGACTGGTCTATCAAGAAGTCTAAGCTTCGAAGAAAAGTTCAATGTTTCCATTGTCAAGCACATTCCTCAAGGTATTCCTCCCCCAGAGGTGCCTGATTTCCGGCTTCTTCGTTATATTTGGGTCGATGCCTTGACGCTTTCAATTATTTGCTACATGTTCCTGATTTCAATGGCCAAGTTATTTGCCAAAAAACACCGTTACAAGATCGACGACAGTCAGGAACTCTATGCTCTTGGGTTCTCCAGTCTCCTGAGTTCCATGTTCCCTGTTTATCCAGCTGGCGGTTCGTTGTCTCGATCTTCGGTTTGTGAGATGTCTGGAGCCAAATCTCAAGTAAGACTAAGGTTCTAATTTTAAAATTATAATTGCTTTCAGCTTTACGTCATATTCACTTCCTGTTTGTTGTTAATTGTCATCTTGTGGCTAGGGCCGCTCCTTGAACCTTTGCCGATGGTATGGTTTCCTGTTTTTTATAAACTCTGATGTCTTATTTACAGTGTATTCTCGCTTGTATTGTTATCGTCAGTTTGAAAGGGTTACTCATGCAGTTCAAACAACTTCCTAGACTCTGGCGAGTTTCGAGATATGATTTCGTAAGAACTGCAGCTAACTTCTTTGAATAATTCTGATTTTTCAGATGATATGGGTTGTTAGCTGTGGTACCACTGCCTTATCTGATCCTTCTGTCGGGTTGCTGGCTTCATTCACAATTATCCTGCTTTCTGTTCTTCTTCGTGAGCAATGGCCGAAGGCTAGGAAACTCTATACGACGAAAGAAATGGATACCTTCAAGGACGGATCTCTCTATGGTACTCTTTCTCCGATTGCCAATGGTGTAGTCGTCCTGAAGTTTGAATCTCCCCTCCACTTTGCGAATTGTGCCAGATTCAAAAAGAAAATCACCGAAATACTCGAAGATGAGAATTTTATTACCGTTGTTGTGGAGAAACAACCGGAATCCATCTTGGATGAGAATCTTTCTTCGATTATAATGCAGCCGATGGGGGTTGATCGTAGATTGATCGTCGTCGATTGCTCTTCTTTCAGTTATATCGATACTATGGGGGCTGAAACTATGTGCGAATCTAGAAAGCTAGCTTCGGAAGCCAATACTAATCTCGTCTACGCAGACATCCCGGAGCAAGTCCTTGAAGTTCTCAGATTGAAGGATTTCACCGATTTCCTCCCACCGACTGCCTTGTACCCTACTATTCGTGCTGCACTTAAAGATGCTGGTATTGATTAACTATACTACTGTAATTTACTGCCCAGATACATTAATCACACGACATCGGATTTTATAAGCTGTATATATTAGAATGATCTTTTAATTCTTGAAATAAACGACTTTATTCATGTGTTTCAATGTTTAAGCTTAATGACGATATCCAGACTGCTTTTCGTAAGTTGTTCCTGGTCCCCATCCACCAGTGTCGAGTTCAACGACGGAGGGAGCGACGATTTCCTGAACTCCACAAGAGGAAGGACAGTGTCCACCTGGTTCTCCAGCTTCTCCAGGTTGTCCGACAGGTCCGGGAGGCCCAGCAGGTCCTCTTCTTCCAGGAGGTCCGGATGGACCGGTGGGACCGATAGGACCGGGAGCACCAGGGTTCGTGGAAGCTTGCCCATTAGAGCCAGGAAGACCCTTTGGACCACGGGGACCGGGGGGACCAGGAGGACCTTTGATTCCAGTACCACCGACAGAATCATCGCCAGGGGGACCTTTCAGTCCAGGGTCTCCAGGCTCACCGACAGGACCCGATTCTCCGGGATCACCAACACGACCAGGTTTGCCAGGACGTCCAGGAAGACCGGGATGACCTGGTTCGCCAGGAATACCAGGACGACCGGGTTCTCCTTGGGGCCCACGAAGACCGGGAGGTCCAGCAGGACAGATAACGCTGAAATGCTCACGTTTACTCGGAAAAATAGAGAAAAATATACCAGGGATAGCTGGGTTCGGGTTCGAGAGGAACGTCCAATCCGTCGAGACCGGATTTACCAGGTCTTCCAGACAGTCCGTCAGATCCAGGTTCTCCGGGAACTCCTGGAGGCCCAGGGGGACCGGAAGGACACTGAAGTTGGACACAGGAAGTACACTGAGGAGCGTCATTAGAAGCTCCACCAGATCCATAACCCTGACGACGGACACGGTTACCCTTGGCTTGAGCAATCATAACATCCTGCCAGATACCACGAGCAGTAAACTTGAAGCCAGCCATTCTTGATTCAATATCAGAACTAGCGGAGTCGAGCTGATAGTGGATCAAGGGTAGGAAGACTGCCAGAATCGATATGCAGAAAACGGAGACTCCGATGGCAGCATAGCTTATTCTATCCTGATACTGTTTCCGAGAGTCCACAGGTTTAGTTGGGGGATCCATCTTGGAAATAAAATCTCGACCGGTCGTCGGGACCGCGAGGAATTTAGAATGAGAAATCAAAAAGGTAAAAGAAGAGAAATGACACAGTGACCTAAATTGAAGATCTCGCCCACAGACACAAATGTCCTTGAAGCAGGTGACTAGGATGTCAGATCACTAAAGTAGGATGATTGAACACAATTAAATGTTGCAATGAATTAAAAGGAGGATTTCCCGCGCATTTGGCGTTTCGACCACAGTGACTTTTCCTCCATCACCAAGGTTCCGTAAATCCAGTAAACAAAAATGCTCTATCCAACTCATGTTATTGCTCTCCTTTGAATGTTTAGTAAATCTTGTAAATTCAGTTGATCATGGCTAGTCTGTGTGTCTCCGGTGTATTGGGAGGATGTAGTCTCTCCATGTTACTCATAGAATCCATATCCAGGTGAGTGTTTATATCACTCCGCATCGTCTTTTCATTAATTAATCTCTCAGAACTAATGAGAATCCGATGCATTTGGTTACATTCACAGCATTCCTACTAGTACCTCTCTGGTGTTTCTTGAAGGATCCAGGCATCCCGTGGAAGAGAACCGTACCAATGAGCGAATACGGAATCATCATTATCTGCTTCTTCGTGACTAATGTAATGAATAACCAAAGTGTGAACTACGATCTTCCGTTCCCATTATTCATTATCTTCAGATCTGGAACCCTTATGGCCAGCGTATTATTGACTGCGATCCTTCAGAGAAGAGTATATTCGTGGAGTAAGATTCTATCTGTCTGTTCTGTTACCTTCGGGCTCGTCATTTTTACTCTGGCTAGTAGTAATCATCATTCAATAAAGCGGGTCGAATATCTATGGATTGATCATCTTCCCTGGCCCAGATTTGTAACGGGAATCATCGCCCAAACAACTTGTGTGTTTATATCGGCCTATCTAGGTATCCGACAAGAAGCTATTTTCGGAAGATATGGAAAATGCCCAGATGAGATGATGTTCTTTGTGGTTAGTTTTCAATACTAACTGTTTAGATCTAATCATTATATCTTCAGCATATTTATTCCCTGCCATTCTTCGTTCCAGTTTTGCCTGAGATTATCTCTGCTGCCAACAGTTTCAATCAATCCGAAGACCTGGATCTCTTGTTTTTCTCAGTCCCGAATTTATGGCTGAAACTCTCCCTTGTTTCTATCCTGCAGTATGATTATCCAGTTTGGACGTGTTTCTAATCGAGAATTTCAGGATTGTTTGTATTCGCAGTGTATACCAACTCACATCTGTTGTATCGTCACTCAGCGTCAATATGATCCTGGCTTTGCGGAAATTTCTCAACCTCCTTTTGTCTGTGTATGTCTTCAACAATGAGCTCTCCATCCACCATTGGTTAGCAACAGGAATGATCATTGGTGGAACTTGTGCCTTTTATAATACATTCGGGCAAATGCTTCAATTATGCAACTCTGCAAAAGCAAAAAAAAGAGATTGACGGGTACATTATACTCACTGGATAAATATAAATGGATTCGAAAATTTGTTAAACTTGGTCAACTGTCCGATGAATATATTTCTTCTATTTTAGATAGATCTCTATGGATACCATGTTTCTGTTGTGAATTCGGTTATGAGAATACCTCACGGCTTTGCTTACTTTTTATCGATTGAACAGTATGCATTTTTTAATAGTTAATTAGGAAGCTCCACGTATGGAACACGCCCTGTTGGTCCTTAATCAGTTCCTGACGTTGATATTCTCAATTTGGTCCTTTCGCTTGTAAGCTAGTAATGTTTGCATTGTCTATCCTGACAATGCTGTGTGTTCGTCCCGTAAAAAGAAATTAGTCATAATACGTGGCGAATAATATCGGTTCTATTTTTTGGTTTTGAATTCCATTAAGCTCTAACCATCATGACAGAAACTGGCGTAAGTCTGATTTATCCTTTTTATTATTCCATTTGTTTGATGTTTCGCTAAGTGTTTTTTTCCAGCAATTTGAATCCTGTATTAACAATAGTTTGAGTGGGATGAACGAGTCCCAAGCCGAACTCGATGCTTATCGGGCCCGGAAAGTCGCTCTGATTACCGGTATCTCTGGACAGGCTAGTTCAAGTCGAAATTAGATTACCTCGTCATTTTTTTCAGGATGGGTCATATCTTGCCGAATTGCTTCTCTCAAAGGGGTATAAAGTCCATGGAGTGATTCGTCGTTCCTCCTCCTTCAACACTTCTAGAATCGAGCATCTGTATGCGAATCCAATCACTCACCATGCCGATGCAACTTTCAACTTGCATTACGGTGACATGACTGACTCTTCTTGTCTGATCAAACTCATCCGAAGTATCCAACCCACAGAAGTATATCACCTCGCTGCTCAAAGTCATGTAAAGGTCTCCTTTGATCTTCCTGAGTACACCGCCGAAGTCGATGCAGTTGGGACTCTCCGACTTCTTGATGCTCTCCATGCTTGTGGGTTAACGAACAAGGTTCGTTTTTACCAAGCCTCCACTTCCGAACTTTATGGGAAAGTACAAGAGATTCCTCAAAAGGAAACAACCCCTTTCTATCCGAGATCCCCCTACGCTGTAGCCAAGCTTTATGCCTACTGGATTGTAATCAACTACCGAGAAGCTTATAAAATGTTTGCCTGCAACGGTATCCTCTTTAATCATGAAAGTCCTCGCAGAGGCGAAACCTTCGTCACTAGAAAAATTACGAGATCTGTTGCCAAGATATTCTTGGGTCAACAGGATGTTTTGGAATTAGGAAATATTAATGCCAAACGTGATTGGGGGCATGCGAAAGAATACGTCGAGGTAGGTGGATAAGTACTGATTGGAGTATTGGATTTTTATTTAGGCGATGTGGAGAATCCTCCAACACAATGAACCAGACGATTTCGTCATCGCCACAGGGGAATATTATACTGTACGTTTATTCGTAGAACTTGCTTTCAAGGAAGTTGGAAAAGAGATTGTGTAAGTATTTCGCTCTTCAAGTTCCGATGATGACTTTTTTATTTCAGCTGGCAAGGCGAAGGAGTGAATGAAGTGGGTATCGAAAAAGACACCGAAATAGTCCGTGTTCGAGTAAACCCCAAGTACTATCGTCCGACAGAAGTAGAACAACTGATCGGAGACGCTTCAAAGGCGAAGAAGAAACTCGGATGGACCCCTAAAATCACTATCGAAACCCTCGTTAAAGAAATGGTTGCAAGCGATGTTGAGCTCATGAAAAAGAATCCAATGGCTTGAAGTCTCAAATTCAAAGATTGTCATTCCTACCAGCTCCATCAGTATTTGAATTACTTGACTGTGTCATTTAAGTTATTAAAATCTAGTTTTATCAATTTTGGATATATAAAAGGGGTGAAGAAATTCAACGGACAAGATTCAAACATGGCAATTTAAGGAATAGTCTGGATGCAAGCGTTAGAACTTAACTTCCATTACTCTGGAAATACTAGGGGACGATTCGAGAGAGACCCGTGTGCTCAACTTGCTGAACGGCATTCCAGTTGTCTCCTCTTCGAGTTCTAGAGGTGGGTACTTCCGCCACATCATATAGAGGATACAAAGAACACCCGTGATATATAGGAAGACAACCCAGACCGCGATTAACCTGAAAACGAATTGATAAAATCTCCTTTCATAGGAATCCGGTCGACTTATCGTTCTCTTTCACTTAGAACGCTCGGATTGGACGGGTTTTCACTTACCCTGTCATTGCAATGAGCACGACGGTTGAGCGAGAAGCAAAAAATAGAAACAAAAATGAATAAATACCGACGAAGAGAATCAGACTCGTCGCTCGGCCTTTGCCCATGGGACACATTGACCATGTTTGTAAATTTATGGAATTGGAATCCTCAATTAAGGATTCTGGGTACTGTTTCGTTTCTATGGAACTTTGGATCTCGCTGGTGCTTGGCGACGATCTGCTGATCGAGGAGGATACATCTTCTGACGAAGCCATTAGACCACATCCAGTGTAAATGTTTAATCCGCTAAATACCAGAAGATTGCAGTATTGAGGAATTATCCGTAAATAAGACCCATTTCCTGAATCGATACAATTTAATTTTTACAATCTCAAAATTGATCGCGAATCGCAAAAATGAGACAAAAGAAGAATCGATCAGTGAATATTCTGCGGATTTGTTTTCCCAAGTTGCGATGGCTTGGATTCAATAGTGAACAGCCCACCAGTTTTGCCGGGGGCAGAGTTTTGTGCGCGATAGACGTCGATGAAAAAGGAAGGAGCGATAAAAGTCAGTCATCCGAGTTTAAAAAATAAAAATCACAGGATGGTGTCAATTCCAATCACTGGAACGGAAAACGCAACCTGGAGGATTTAGAAGTCGACATTTGATTTCCTTCTCTGTCGGTGGTCAAGCAACTTTCATGCAATCGAAGCTGCATGACTCCAGCACGGATAAAGGAAAGCAATCGAAAACTGGACCCGAGAAGACTCCTCTGCCAGCTGGAGTTCGTGCATCTCAGACAATCCAGAAACCGTTTTCGCCACTCGTTTCGCGATTCTGCGAGGCGAAACAAAAAGAAAATCTCTTTGGATTAGGAGGAAGACGCGCAGTCATCTTTTCATCTTCAACAAGCCCTATAAGAAAAATTATTCAGCCTTTCACGCAAATATCGAAAAGAGGAAAAAGAGATGTGTGGAATCCGAACACTTGAGCCGCTATCTGACGGTGAAAGTGAAAATCTCCACATAGTTCATAACCATGATTTATCGGAAGAAAAACTTTTCGGAAAAGTGCTCCCGAAAATAAACTCATGCCCGGGGGCGATTCAATATGATCTTTGCGCCGAACAGTAATTAGTTACTCGAATTGTATAAAACTTTCAATTTCCAAAGTTAATGTTGAATTGGCTTTTGTTTTTGGTGTAAACGTGTCTATTGGACAAATGCATTTTTGATGAAATATACTCCATGAGCAAAACAAACGGCTCTGTGTTATTTTCCATATGAAAACAAAATCCAAGAGCACTTTGCATTTTAAAATTCAGAAGTCCTACCACAGTCAATTTATTCATTTCCTTCAAGAAATTCAAAGCCCTGAGGTGTCGTAAAATCAAGACACCGGATACATTGGTCTCGTGTACAATTTTATGTTTTTTCCAACTTTGGAGTGACGAACAATATTGGAATGATGTTGAAGACAAAAGACAAAAACTGAGGATCTCGGATCCGGCATCAATGTCATGGAATTCCCAAATGGGTCGCTGAGGCTGTGGAGTGGTGGAGAAGCAGTACTGGGACCACCGTCATTTTTTGTTGCTGCCGGTAGAAGAAGCAATGAGGGCAAGGCGGGAGAGAACGGCCAGTCGAGGAAGGAAGAAGTCGAATTTGGCATCGGCATTTTTGACTTTTTGTCTCTAAGACAACTTCCATATACCCAACGGAGAGTGGAAGTTCTAAATTTGTTTTTGAGATGTATAATGGAGAATCCATTAGTAAAACTAAATTTTGTTAAAGTGGTCTCTAATGTTGAAGATTTCGAGTGATTTTAATTTTCCCACAGTTCTTATTCCTTTCCTCGAAAATGGGAATTCATCACAAAACGTTTATCTGGTGTGGCTTTTTCCAGTTGGCTTCGGAGGAGCTAAAGAGATGACGGGTCTGATTTATAGAATTGATAATACTGAAACTTTGGACATTCTCGTCAATATAATTTCGTAAAAAATCTTTGTTTGGCTTTATAATCGTATGCTTTGAACCGGAGAGCTGAAACCCCAAATCCCGGAAGTCTAAAAAATTTCGAAAATTTATCTTAAAACGATTCCGTGGGACTATTGTTTATTATTTTTATAGCAATATAGCAACTGAGACATTCACTTCGTTTTCAGGACTCAAATCTAGCAGCATTCTCACTTCACCAAAGTTTACTTTTTGAACTAAAACCCAGTAAGAACTTCTAGGGCCTCAAGTTCCAGAAGGTTGAAGAGGTTCTGGAAGTTTATATTGATATAATCCCATAACAACACTCATTTCTAATTTTCATAATAGGTGATATTTTGGTTCTTCTCACAGCGACGAATTTTTAAGCAGTCGAAGCCGAGGATTTGGGAGTGTGATTTTCGTGGCGAGACCCAGAGTCAGTAATTTGTTGTTATTTTCGTCACCTTTGGACCAATTTCAAGTTCCTCTTTTATCCGAATGTCCGTGATTTAAACGCTTTCTACTTCCCTAGCCCCACTTCTGCACATTCCGGATAAACACGCTCAATTTCTTCTGCCTGCTTTTGTTCATTGTCTTCCTATTGGCAGATCCAAATGGCTTTCTGTCTCTGAATTTGGCCGGATTGAATTTCGACGCCTTTCATCAAAGTCTCGTTTTTTATCCAATACCATGGTTCACCTCGAGTGAATGTGAATATGAAATAGTTGCTGACATCAAGGGTGATTGAGTTGTTTCCCATTTTGTATTCATGCGACTTTGAATGAAGACCGTGTCACTCGTGTCAACGGAAATCCTTGGATTATTTTATTAATTTCTGTTTTAGATCTTTATTAGCTCTGCACTATTGTAAAAATCCTTCATTTCAAAGAACTACCTTAGGATGAACTTCGCCAGAATTCGTCATGTCGTGGAGATGAGGAGGGCGACGAAAGCCCCACCTCTCCTTCCACCGAAGAGAAAAAGGTGCTTATAATTACTGTAGAAATCGGGTTAATTTTAACTACTTCAGATCTTCTGATGGCGAAAACAAGAAACAAGGTCCAAAGGAGATTATTGACATCCACGTGAAAATCCGGGGATTAAGACCACAGATTGGACTGTCTAAGTCTATCACTTGTGTTTTTTCGGAAAGTGACGAGAATTTTTCCGGTCCTTGGAGAGTTGTAAGTTTGAATCCTAATTAACAAATGAATGGATTTTTGCAATTTATAGTCGGCAGCATCAGAAATACTGAACAAGGAATCCAGCATTGATCTTCCATCAGTTTTCGCAGTTGAATTTCAGTTCGAACGATCCCAGTTTATCAAACTCGATGTGTAAGTGTGAATTGGGAGTATTAAAGTTAGTATGAAACCATTTTAGCTGTGACTGGTCCGACAACAGTGCTTCCAGTCTCGGATACACGATTTTTTCTGTTTCTGAGCTTATTGTTTCTGATAATGGTTCTATTTCGAGGAAAGTTATGTAAGTTTGATTGTCATCACTGAATCATGGTAAATCCTAATTCTACAGCAACGACGATACCGGTGATGCTATTGCTGAGGCGCAGATATCATGTACAATAAGACCCAAACCCCATTCGGTCCTGCTCCAATTCGCCACTAGGAACCTTTCTCGGAAGTCCATGAATCCTGCTAGTGCCCAGATCTTCTTCGAAGTTCAGAAGCCTGATGACGACAAGGAACCTATTGTGTTATATCGAAGTGAAGTGGCAAAATGTTCTCAAAAAATCATCTTCCGAAGCTTTTCTCTTCAATCAACAGATCTCGCTGATAATGTTTCTTTCGTTTGCTATTTCCGGGACTCCAAGACTCAACGAGGGTATATAGGGGAATTCGAGACTAACTACTCGTTACTGAAAAATAATGATCAACCAGAAAACACCTATACAGTGACTTATGAAAGCTCTCGAGGACAGAAAAAGATTTGTGGAAGCTTTGAGCTTCTACGATGTAACGAGGTTGCCTTGTCCTCTTTTCTGGATTACATTTCTTCCGGGTTTGAATAATTTATCATTTTGTTGTTCCTACTCTTGTTTATAGGGCTACACTAAACATAGCTATTGCCATTGATTTTTCTCGCCCAGAAACATTTATTGATGAGTCATATGCCCGACGATACTTGGAGGACGTCGAGTTAGCAGTGAAAGCCGTTGGAGAGCCTTTTCGAGATTTCAGCCTGTTTGTATTTTTCTATTTCGGACATTGTCTTGATAGATTGTCTTTCAGGACCAGTGCCTATGGCGCGTTCGGCTTCGGGGCCAAGATTCCTCCACATTACAGAGAATCCCAAGAGTTCTGTCTGGTGAGCTCGTGTTTTTTGATTTTCCAAAAATAAGCTTGTCACCGGATAGGGTACACTGGGGACAAGGTCACTCGGAAATTTGAGCTTTTATCTTTTATTTTGTTCCAGAGTTTAGAGACCGATCCTTATTGTCGAGGTCTGGATGGAGTCATGAAAGCCTTCAAGAATTCCTTCGCGAACGTCCAGCCCATAACCACAGCTCATTATTCTCACGTTATTTACTATGTGTCAAAGTGAGATTTTATTTAATTAAATCTGGATTACAGTAGTTCTTAGATTGGCTCAAAATGCTCTGAACAGAAGTCAGACCACTCATCCTTGTTACTATGTCTTGGTCATTGTGACAAGGGGGGTTTTCGATGACTTGAAAGAAACTATTCAAGCTATCATTTTTGCTTCGCGAGCACCTATCTCTATCGTCTTCGTCGGGATCAATAACAGTGATCTCAGTGAGTTGGAGCGGCTAGCAACTGCTGGGACGAGATTGAACTTCCATGGAAGAAGACCAGAACGGGACTGTCTTCAGGTTTGTATCTTTAAACCACTAATCGAAGAATATTTTACAGTATGTCAGTATTCCCAAATGTCGGGAAGAGGAATCCAACTCTAATGAGCTCAAGTCACTGATAGGCGAGAGAGCCCTCATCGGGATCCCCTGGCAGATGTCCACCTGGATGACCAAGAACGGCTACAAACCCCGTAGTGCCCCCGTCGTCTACTCCCAGGAGGTCGAGACGGATCAGCCCTATCAGGCAGTGCCATTACAGTGCACTTACCGGCAACCCAGAGCCGGAGAGCAGGTCGGGATGCATCTTAAACTTTTCCGCTTTGCTCTACAAATCTTGGACACACTCCACAATCGTTGCAGGCAGGCCATGTGTTTTCGACGACGTCGACGACGCAAGCAGCTCCGACGTTTGTTGCGCAGCCGATTCGAAAGCTACCGCCCGAGCCAGGACGTTCCAATTCCGACTACTCCGCCCGTTGTTCTAGCCCCAGGTCTGGAGGAGAACGCATAAGATCCTCTCACAGTTCCATCGATGGCAGAGTCTCCAAGATGACTTCTCAAATGTCGATCGATGAACGCAATCAACCCGTTTTCACCGAGCAACGACACTACGGTAAGTTCCTTTTATAAAGGACTTTTGATTTTTTACCGATTCTACCTCAACAGGCCGTAGCCGCCCATTCATTGTGGAATGTGTCCGCTCTGAGGTCATTCCTAGATTTCAGACAGGATACGCCGGTTAAGTACGTATAATATCTGTAAATAGTAAATTTAACGCTTTCCACCGTAATAGTCTAGAAGTAACACTTATTCGTAGTGATTAAATCTGAACGAGTTGACGGTAGTAGTGACTAAAGCTTTGGAAATTGGTCGCCAGTAACATTGTTATTTCGTTTTGTAATCGCTTTTCATTAATGAAGACTTCTTAGAAGCCGAGAAGCAAGGAGCCGGCCATGCTGTATCCAGACGTATTCCTAGTAACGCTTCGCTTCCCGACAATAATATTCCAGGGTAACTATTTCAGCTCACTATTTACCTTTATAACGGTGTTGTAGAGCTTATCGACAAATCCCTCAGTTGGCGAATCTCCGTTCTCTCTCGATTCAGCCTTCTTCGGGACATCTTGGCAATTCGTCTCTTCCTCCTCCAAGCAGAAAACCCTGATTTCAATTTATCACCAGCTTTGTTTATATGATTACTGAATAATTACTTTTAATTTGGGATTATTGGTCGATTCGAAATCTATTATTATTTATCCCATATCGGAAAAAATAAAATTTCCTAAAAGTACCAATTTCATGTGGTGATTCCGATCTTTGGAATTGGAGTCATGTAGACCGAATGCCCCCCATCAACGGACCAGCAAGCACCGGTGACGAAAGAAGCTTTTTCTGAAGCCAAGAAGAGAATGATTGGAGAAACTTCAGAAACATCTGCAGATCGTCCAGCGAGAGTCGTTTCTTCGATCCACTTTTCAAAGACAGTGACGAGTTCCTATGGGGGATTGTTGCGAGAAAAAATCATGGTCTTGATAGGACCAGGGCTAAGACACTGATTGTTCTGGGATTTCGGACTTTAAGGACTTACTTGATACTGTTAATTCTTATTCCATTAGAGGCATAGAGCATTGAGGCGTTTCGGGTGTAATGATCCATGGCTGCTTTGGTCAAACAGTAGAATGTCATTTCTGGAAATGCCCTTAGGGCCCCTGCACTGCTGATGTTGATGATATTGCCTTTGGTTTTAGTGAGATACGGAATCGTCAGTTGGGTCATTTCGATTACACTTCTGAGATTGACTTTAATCAGGAAATCGAAATTCTCCAACGAATGGTTATCGGTCTTTGGTTTCCCTCCGGTTCCGGCGTTGTTTACCTAAATTTCAAAATAGTTTACATTTTCGAATAAATAAAAATTACCAGAACATCGATTTTCCCGAATTTTTCAATAGCCCTTGAAACAATCTTCTTCGGAGTCTCGTCGTCTTCCATGGAACCAGTGATGACCAAGATTCTGGAGTCGTCAGATCCATTCCTCTTTAACTCAGCAACTACTTCAGCCAGACGTTCTTCGTTTTGACCATGGAGAACGACGGAAGCCCCTTGTTTTCCAAATTCCAGAGCTGCATCTTTTCCAATACCGGCAGAGGAACCTGGAATTCAGTTAATATTTAATCAAAGTCAAAATAAAACAATTGTTACCTGTGACAATTACGACCTTTCCTTCAAATTCTCCCATATTTCCTATTTCCTTTTTCCTGTTTAACTTTGCTTTAAATACCTAATCACTCCGGATTCGAAATGATGACTAGAAAATGTTGCTATTTTGTAACAAATACCCCCCGGTCCACTGAGACCAAGTCAACTGTTCTCTTGTGATCTTTGCTTCCGATTAGTTTGCTAATTGATTTATTGCTCCAAAGAGCAAAAACAAGATGTATATACATTCAAATTAAAAATTCACAAACTGTCTAAGCGAAAGCAAAAGTTACAAAATTCTGTAGATATTGAGCAACTCAAATCTATTGCAACACCATCAGCCATCCATTTCCGATGCAAAATGACCCGCTTCAAAAGTTCTTTGGTTCTTTACACAGAATCAGTTTGGATTTGAGTTTCCGACGACATCCGACTCGTTTTGTTGAGGGTTGATGAACAAATCCTTTGACGACAACTTCCCGTCGAGGGATTCACTTACTGCAAATTGTTTCTTTGTTAGAGGATTTTTCATTCTATAGTTATTCAAGTTTGACGTCTCTCGAGAGAGTGAGAACATTACTGCTCATGGCTATTTTGATGCAAACTCAATTTGGCTAGGGATTCGAGTTTGACATGAATTTTCGGGCAAAAAACAATTGGTCTGATTGGATTTTGCCGTCTCTTGCGTCGAGGAAACTTAATCACGTTCGTCATCAAGAGAGGGGCCCCAGACCACTTTAGGAAATTTATTTATCTTTTCGTTCCAGGATAAGAAACCGGTTTTCTTGTAGAGAAATCCAGGAAAATTTCCATCTATTATTTTTCCGGTACAGAATTAACTTCCTGGCCTTCATATGTTCCTTGGTGGATTATTCGAAACCGAGTAAACATGACCAGAACAAATAAGTAATTCCGAAAAACGCGTCACGGAGGTTTTTAGGGAATCTTAGTCCAAACCCGGAAAAGCCGAAATATTGGTTTTCAGGACAAAGGTTAATGAAAATGGAATTCGTGAATTTGACATCAACGGGTCGGTTTTGGTTAAAAGGACCTGACATAAATATCAAAGGCCCAGGGCAATTCGACACCCTTCTTCCAAGTCATTCGAAAATCAAAAATAACTAAAAGCAAATATAACCGTGGACGATAATTTATGCCATTGCGTAAGCAGATAATATTTTGCAGAAAGATTGCCCCTCTTTACTAAAAATACCAAAAACCCACCGAGTTGGTCAATTTTCGGCCCGAGCGAAAGCGAGAGTGCCACAAGTATCACCGATATCAGAGTCAACGAAATAGCAACCACAGTAACTACCCGTTTGATACGTTTTTGATTCTGCTCCTTCAACTGTTGAATCTCAATGTCTGACAATTCAATCATTCTGGCTTGAGGAGAGCTGGAGGTCATTTTTTCCCAGCTGAAATAATAGTTGGTTACGAAGTTTCTGGGTGCTTGGCACGAGAACTTGAAAAGACGATACGTTCTTCATTTTTCTTAATGGACTTGATAAAAGTCAAACAGGGTTTAAATTTGGTTAAAGAGCTTGCGAAGAGGAACCTAGTGACAACGAAAAAATGCCTCAGGATAAATACTGCAAAATTAACTAGGTTCCGGGATAAGTAATGCGAAATCGACTGTATCCCAGAATAAACGTTGTAAAGTTAATTGTGTCTTGGAGAATGTAAGATTAAATATGCCAGGAGGTAGAGACCATAAAATTAAGTATATTGTGGAGCAAAAAATAAAGGTAGCTATATCCAGGGATAAAACTACAAAATCAACTGGAACAAAGATGACACCGAAAACAAAATATTCTTGAAGATAATGACTGGCAAATGAGGCTTTTTGACTTGTTATTGAGAAAGTGATGAAAACCCAAGGTCCAAGTCAAGCATGAGGACAAAACAATTTAGTCATTCAAAAATAATTTCCGACAGTTGGTTTTGTGAGAAAAATAGAAAAGAACAAAACAAATTTCGGACCAATGAGCCGGATCTAGTTCTGGAAGATAAATCGATCTCCTCAATGCTTTTGGCACGGATATTTCCCGGTTTTTATTTAGAACAGAAAAAGCTTGTGACGACAACAGAGTTCTCGAGCTCTTCGTTGCCCCAATGAGGCTTGCGCAGTCCCGCCCTGAGGCCGAATTGCTCATTGACGCAGAGGACCGCCCAACTAGGAGACATGGCATGGCTTCACAGCACGCATGTCTCGCATCTGCCACATTTGGTTGCCACTAAACTTCTTCCTCTGTCAAGAACATTAGATGGCTATTTGTCCCTCTAGAAAGCAATTAAAGTCTTCTTAAATATGAATGCTGTTTCGGGAACAGTTTACAAAGAGATTATTTAGGAAAAAGTTATGATAAATTTATAAACACAAAATGACCGATAAAAGAGGAGATCGTTATCAAGTTACATCAAGTGACCTCAAGATAAACAGTGAGCCAGATAAACTACCAACTTCAGTCTGGGTCGGATGTGGTTCAAGATGAAGTTATTTTTATCGTTTCCGTTGATTTTTCTGTTATTGCCGTTAGTTTCAACGGTTGAAGGACTTTACTCGAAAAATAAGAGTTCCACATTGGGAGCTCGTCTGTCCCTGTCTGGGTTACAATTCTTCAGTGACATCGGCCATAAAATTGTACATTATTTATACAAGGTTTAAATTATAGATAAAACTATTTGCAGGTCACTCGTGAACTTCCCCGACTAACTTTACCGAGCATTTCGCTTCCCATTTCCGGGGGACCGGGAAGTGGAGACGTTCATGTTTCAAATATGGTCCTCCAGAAGTTCGAATCTCCGAGATTCAAGTTCATGTTGGCTCCCGATGAGGGGATTACCTGGCATTCTGAAGGGGGTGCACTTCGTCTGAAAGGAGAATGGAAGGCCGATTACACTGCGTTGGTTACGGTTAGAGGTCAAAGAAGAATCTAGAGTAAATTTGAACCTTCCAGGTGCATTTGAGCGGGACTGTGGACGTGACGGCAAGCGACATCCGATCCGTCCTCACCCTGGGGGCATACGGTTACGACCAACATCCACAGGCACCACATCATTTTGAATAATTCTGAGTAATTATGATTTCACTTTTAGATATCCGTCTTCAACTGCACGACTGAGGTAGAACATTTGCACATGAGCTTAAGTGGTGGTGTCATTCCTTGGATAATCAACTTGTTCAAAGCTCCTCTTTCGTCTGCCATAAAATCTGCAATTCATGAGGAATTTTGCGACTTGACGAGGACCGTGTTGTTGACGGAAGCAAACAATGCATTAATGACACTTCCGACGCATATAGAAATAACGAATAACATCTATCTGGATTACGGGCTGATAGACGACCCTGTAATCACGCGGAAATACATCCAGGGAAATGCACTCATCGACGTGACAATCGGGAACAGGACCTGTGAAATCCCGTTTGCTCCAGTGAAACTAGGTTAGAGATCCTCGATCCGCTTTTCGAATTTATCAATTAATTCTTTAACTTTTCAATTCATTATTAATCAACAAGTGACTTCAGTGCCTCCTGAAGTGAACAATTACATGGTGAACATCTGGTTTTCTCAAAGCATCGTGGACTGTATTCTCGAAAGTGCCCACCAAAATGACATGCTGAGATTCGTTGTGGACAAAAATCTGCAGCAAAATCTCTCCCAGTTCCTGAGAACATCGTAAGCCTCTTTCCGATAAAGGGATACTTATGGATATTAATTCCAGATGCGACTTGTCTCCGAAGAGAGAAATTTGTTTTGGCACATTTTTCGAAAAATTAAGGGAGAATTACCCGAATCAACATGTGGATTTAGTTTTTAAAAGCGGAAAAGCCCCTAATTGCGACGTTGAACCAGTTAATGTCGGCGTTAATACAGCCTTTTTCATAGACATCCACATTAATCCTTACACCAAGAACCCAAAACCTCTGGCGAGATTGGAAATGAAGACCCAGTCAACAATGGAGCCTCATATCTTCAACGACAGGATAGTGGGAGAATTGACGAGTACGAACGTTCAGTTCAAACAAGTGTCCTCGACAATCGGAAACTTTAATTATTTGTGAGTTTAATTTATTGAAAAATAAGTATAGATAATGCAATGGTATTATTCTAGCTTCCTGAAAGCGCTGGAGCTGATTCTGAAACCCATGATTACTGTAGCGGTGGATACGGCGCTTCGCGTCGGCATCCCCATACCCTTAGTGGATAACGTGACATTAGCTAATTCTACAGTATTGGTGAAACTGGAAAAAGAAATTCGAGTGGATGCCAATCTCATCTATGTCAACGATCATCTTCCCCGTATTTTCGGCCACTGAATTACTCGTTCCAGCTTTGCTCCTCTTCCTCTGAATCTGATTCTGAAAATTTTATATGATTATAATCCATAAAGAATACAATACCAATGTGTTTCCTCATAGCACTCATCCTATTTTTCAGACTTTCAGCCAAGGACAAAGCTGGACTGTTTGATGGTTTGGAGGAAGGTAAATTTTTGCTTTCATTAACCGTGTTTATTTCTTTCTTACTGGCAATCTTCAGTTTGTTAACCCCTCCATGTTGTCGAATAGATTCCATTAAGTTCATTCGAGCATCTGATTTGAGTTCTGTTGGGGTGGATTTCAATAGACCGTCCGAAAGTGGCGGAGGAGGTGGTGGGGGTGGTGGAGGTGGTGGAGGACCTCCAGATGTTACTGGAGCTGGATGACTTGCTTCTTTGGGTCCGACAGCTCCAAATAACCCGTTGGGGGGCATCGGAGGTGGTGGTGGAGCAGGAGTTGCTTTGCTTTCTTGAATGTTCTTCGAGCTGCTCGATCCAAGTAGTCCATTAGGGGGTAGAGGGGGAGGAGGTGGAGGAGCAGGAGTCGATTTGGGAATTGAAGGAAGGGGAGGTTTATTCCCTGCAGCATGACTTAGGATTTGACTTTCTTCATCTGAATCCGACGATATATCATGTTCTTCTCCTTGGGACTCGTTTTCACTTCTCAATACCGAATTCTTCCTCATAGAAGGAGGTGTTGGAGCAAGTTCTGCTCCTTGTTTAGAAGAGCTTGGAGGAAGAGGTAATGGTTGAGCCTTCTTTTCGTTTGATTTCTTGATTTTGGGAAATGATATTTCTTGGAGAGCTTTTTTAATCGAGAGAAGAGGATTACTAGTATGTGTAGTTGTTGATGCAGGAACTTGACTACTTGTATTAGGGACCAATGAAGGTTCCTGAACTTTCTTAGACTTATTCGATCCAAACAATCCATTTGGAGGCATTGGAGGAGGTGGCGGTGGAGCTTGATTAATTATAGCAGGAACTGATGGTGGAACAAAAGCTGGTTTTGATTCTTGAACCTTGTTCGAGTCATCTGATTGGGATATTTTATTTGGAAGAATTGGAGGTGGTGGTGGAGCTTGATTAATTATAACAGGAACTGATGATGGAACAAGAGCTGGTTTCGATTGTTGAATCTTGTTCGAGTCATCCGATTGGGATATTTTATTTGGAAGAATTGGAGGAGGTGGTGGAGCTTGATTAGTTATAACAGGAACTGATGGTGGAACAAGAGCTGGTTTCGATTGTTGAATCTTGTTCGGGCTATTCGATTGAGATATTTTATTTGGAGGAAGTGGTGGAGGAGCTTGGCTGGTCGTCTTGGGAACTGGAGGAAGAGGAGGTTTCGGAACTGGAATATGACTTGGAGCTGGATTTTCATCTGAATCTGACTGTATATCATGTTCTCCTTCTTTGGACTCGTTTTCACTTTCTAATAACGAATTTTTCCTTATAGAGGGAGGTGGTGGAGCGAGTTCTCTTTCATGCTTAGGGGGCATTGGAGGAGGTGGCAATGGATAAGCCTTCCTTCTGCTTGATTCGTTACCTTTGGCAAAAGAGAATTGTTGAATTTCTCTTGCGAAATTGGAATTCTGGTTACTCGCCTGAGAATTTTCTGGTAGAGGTGGAAACGAAGACCTATTATTATTATTTTGTTCATAAGATTGTTTGGTCTGTTGAGGCTGTGATGGGATCGAATTCCTCATCGATTCTCTCCGTACAGGTGGAGGGGGTATGAGCTCCTGTGGAGGAGCTATTGAACTCGTTCGGTGACTAACAGGTGGAGGAGGCTCTTGTTCCTGAGCCCTTTGAATAGCCAGTTGTTGATAATACATCTGTTCTGAAGTTAGCTTTGGAATATCTTGCATGACGATACCATCTTTTTTCACAATCGGAAGATATGGATCAACTACTTTGTTATCTCCCCAAGGAGCCAGAAGTTCGTCATGGTAATTTCGAGAACTCAATTTGTACCCTTCATCTCGTTTCTTCACGTTCTTTACAGCGTTTGTCAATTTCATTTCCTTCGATTTTCGTCTGAAACAATCAGTTAATTTTTAGTAACAAGACCCATATCTTACAAGGGGTCTTCTTTTGTAAATCCACAGAATATCTCTGGTTCAATTTTCGGTTGTGGTTTCGGTTTCTTCACCAAGTCTGGAGCTTTGTCTTTTTTGTTTTTATCGAATAGTGACGTTTTACTTGCTTTTGCAATACGCTCTATAATTTACTTTTCAATGATAATTACATATTAATATAAATACCATTTTGTTTTTTGTCGAATTTCTCCTTCCACTTGGCCGCTACTTCATCAGTAACAAAAGCAACTCCCATTATATCTGTGCCATCGTCTGCTACACAAATGAAGCTTTTATTATTGGTTATACGAGTACAGAGTTCCTTATTACTGTAATAAAAATTTCCAATCATGCATTTTTAAAGAGCCACTTACACTTGCATCTGCCATTTCACAGAATTGGAATCACTGCTGATTAATAAAAATTTGTATTCACCAGCATTCATTTTACAGTAATATAAATCCCCTTTACCAACTTCCACCCAATTCTCATCGGTGGCTTTGACGACCATAGCAATGCCGTGGCAAATTTCATTTTTGATTGAACAAGTTTTCAGTAACTGTTTGACCCGCTTTTTCTCTCCTTCTGTCAAGTCTCCTTTAGGAAGATTTTTCCTGTAATTGAATCTCTTACTTCACCAGTAAAAGCAAAAATAAACATACGTCAGAAGTTCTTCCATTTTCACTTGAGTTCCGGCAGAGTATCCTGAAAATTGATTACTTTTCACGTTTGCATTCGACGTGCTTATCAAACAGAAAGTGTCTTCAGAGCTATCAACAAAAAAGTGATATTTGCACTTTTTTTGGGATAGTCATCTAAATTGGTCAAGAAGCGTTTTACATACTTAGTTTTCGCTTCACCAGACGTTCTTAACGAATGACAGTTCCTAATTCTTCGTAGAAACTTGTGAAACTGCTAGTTGATTTGGATCTACCAGATCTAGAGGAAAGAACAGTGACTTCTGTCGACAAAGGATTGTTCACACAGTGACTAAATATTTCTCTAGAATGATACCTCTGAAGTATCCGGAATAGTTAATAAATGAAAATAAAAATCAACTCATTTTTTCATGAGCTGAAATAAAATTCTTTAGATACGAAATCACATCCACGTATTTAAAATTGTTTTCACTTCTCAGTTTCTATAAACCGAATCTTAGTATGGTTTCTAGACTCAGCAAAAGTGCAATCATATTTTTACGATCGTCAAAAATCCATTTATGAATAAAAAATCATTTTCAACAAAAATCGCTTCCCGAAAAAACAAGACTTGTCCTCACTGATTCAGAATTTAAAACAAAATTTTCGTTATTTGAATAATTTTTCATCTACAAAGATTTTATCGTCTTTCTACTCTTTATCGTTTTAAGAGCTTCAATAAATCTGAAAGGAGTTCCAGCAATTCTGAGAACCAATGAGGACGAAAATTTTATTATTACGGTAGAGGTCAACTATAACGTTAATTACATAGGGTACTTATTATATATCATACCTGTTCATCTTATGCTCAGTTGGTGATACTCTTGAGAAAAAAGCTTCAATCGTTAAAATACCTTGAATAAGACCGACCAAATACCAGTTTTCTCAGTTTAAATCGGAAAGAAGCAGTTTTTCTATCATCGGTCTTACCAACTACATTGTTGAAAATCACATTAGTCATTTACTATATCCTAAATACTCGTTGTTTTGCAAACACTCAAAGGATGAAAACCAACTTTTATTAGAAGGACTAACAAAGTGCATTTACATCAAGACCCGTAATTGAATAAAAACTCATTAAACCCGAATATGATACCGTATTTGATTATTCTCATTCGACACCTGGCGAAATGGAGGTATATGAAAACATTGTAGAATTCATCAGGGGGGAATCCGTAAATTCAAACGTCTTCATTTTAAGAGTTCTGGTGCTGATTGGAGCCCTACATTCCACCCGGATGGCTCCGTTTTGACGGATTTTCTTTCCTTTCTGGTATTTCTTCTTCACGATTTTCGGCAACATGTAGACGCAGGAGAGAGACATCAGTGTCACAATGAACGCCAAAAACACCAGAAGCAAGATGAATAACGGTAAATTGACGTGATAAACGGAAATGAACTTTGTGTACCAGCCTTGCTTCTGCTCCTTTTTTTCTTCTATTTTTTCCAGGGTTGTTTTTGAGAGACTAGTTGTTGTTGTGAATACTGTCGTTGTTGTTGTTGGTTGGGTCGTAGTCCAATCCCTTGTTATTATTACGGGAGACAAAGTGGAACTGATTTGTGTCTCAATTCTCATCGCCGTTTCGTCTATCACGGGACTGGAATCGATAACGACATCTGCTGACTGCTCTAGAAGTAAGATCTCTTTTTCTGTCACTCTGAGTTGACAGCGATAGCGACCAACATTGAAGTTATGTGCCTAATGAAAAAAACAATATTCTTCAAATTAATTGAGGAAAGTAAACTTACAGAAGATAATACAAGCATCTCATTACTCGATCCTTTGAAGGAGATACCGAGATCATTGCTCGGGAAAATCCGAGTTTCATTCAGAAGCCAGTGGATGATATACGGGGTAGAAAGTGAACCTCGACAGAATAGAATCAATGGGGCTCCTAGTTTCACCGTACTGTCAGTCAACATATCCGAGAAACCACCATCTGCAAAGATTCCATTGAAGCTTACAAAATAACTAAAAACAAACCAAAAACAAGTAAATTGGAGGAAACCACAGCTTGACCAGCCTCGTTCATAGCGATACAAGAATAAACTCCTTGATCTGTTTTGTTGATTCTCAAAATATACAAGATATCCTCAGTATCAGGCACATATACTCTTTTCTCTCTGACAGCGTCGAATACACTCACACCGTCCTTCTGGAATCCAATAGTTGGCTCAGGAATACCGGTAGCTTTGCATGGGAACGAAACAGTACTCCCGGATACAACAGCAAATTCTGTTGGGGGAGAAACGACGAAACGTGGAATTTCCTGAACTCGGATAGTGGAGTGAATGGAATAGGAACTGCTGTGTTTATTCCTGACAATACATTGATATTCTGCTTCGTCTTCTATCGTGATGTTCTTGAGAAGGAGTTCACTGAAGACATATTCGTTTTCGAGAGCTTCTTCTGGAAAAAAACCATCAAAAGGGAATACTGAAACTGACTAACCGTCGATTGTGTGATTCTGGAATATCATTAGCAAGTTGTCTTCTTCTAGAATCCGTTCTCTGTCACCTTCAAATACTCTCCATTGAATCCGAAGTGGAGCTGCACCGTAACCTTTACAGAAAAGCCGGACATCTCTCCCATTTTGTGCTAGGACCAAAGGTAGAGGTTCCATCGTTATCTTAGCCAAAGGTGATCGATTTGCTGAAAATTAAATTAAGTTGATTTTAATCGTAGTTGAACCACTTACAACAACTGAGTTTTGCTGTATCCACAAATCTGGTATCATGTCCTCTCAGGATGAGTGGATAATCACACACCGTCAGAATCTTGCTTGCATCGAAACCAGAATCAATCAACCACAACGGAAACCACTTGATTCGACAGTCGCAGATAAGCATCGAAGTCGATATTTGGAAATCCTTCAAGGAGAGTGGATGGAAAGCGCCCTCCGAAATCGTCGCAATCGGGTTGTCCAGTAGAATCAATGTCTCCAGATTCCTGAACCCACGGAATGCTTCTGTCGGGATTGTGTTGATCAAGTTAGATGAAAGGTCAAGTTTCTTCAGTGTAATCAATGAGGTGTTTTGTAAGACCGTTCCTTCCTCAACGCAGACAGCGAGGTCGTTCCCCGAGACATTCCTGGAAAGATTTGCTCAGATTAAGTCTCGAGTATCAAAATACTCACAATTCCTCTAATGATTTGAGTCCGAGAAACGACTTTTTGTTTACACTTTTCAGCTTGTTCTTGGCCAAAGACAAATAGAGTAGCCGGCTAAGTGGGCGAAATGCATAGGGGTTTAATTCAACTATCTGATTGTTCGAAAGTGACAGTCGTCTCAAATTCTCCACGTAGGCCCACATTTTCTCGGAAATCGTCCAGAATCTGTTGTGACTAAGCTCGAGGTTGGTCAGATTGGACAGACCAAAAAGACCCTCAGAAATGTGAGAAAGATGGTTATTCGAGAGATCCAAGATTTGCAAGTTGTTCACTCCATGGAAAGCTCCAGCTTCGATAGTGTCAATAAAATTCTTGCTGAGATTTAGAGTCTGCAAATCGCTTTGAGAGGCAAAATTAAGGGAAGATATTCGACGAATCCGGTTTCTACTCAAGTCTCTGCAAAGTGATAATAACCGAGAAAAACAAAGAACCAGACTTACAGTACTCTGATAGCTTCCCCGAATACGTTCCTCTCGATGCTTTCTAATTTGTTTCTGGCCAGTCGGAGATTCGTGAGCTTTTTGAAGGACTGGAAAACATTCGGTTCCAAGATGGTGATCTCGTTCCCTCCGAGATCAAGTGAAGTTAAGTTATTCGCAATGAACTTGGGGTGAATTTTGGCCCATTTCTGTATTCTGTTTTTTCCGAGATTGATGATCCGAATATGGGCAATTTCGAGAATGTCATTTTCAGTCACTTCTGTGATTCCATTCAGTCTCCTGAAATTCCCAGTATTTGTTTATTGTTGACGGTCATTCTCAGGAACCAAGTTTTCCACTTTTTACTATTCCCAATGACCATCAGAGACGACAATGTGGCGCCAGTCTCCAGCGGTAACTGGAGAAAAACAACAAATTGGCCAGACCACCTGGGTTTTTTATGTCTTACATCTATATTAAACCAGTTGTCTTCTGCTGATCTGGGGACTCTTTGCAAAAATGTAAAACAATGAATACTCACAAATCAAGTTTTTCTAATGCGGTCAGTTGTCTCACGCCGGAAGGGATTTTCGTCAGACGATTGTCACGAAGTTCCCTGTAACAATAGACTTAGGACTCAAGAGATTAGATAAATCACGACATAATGAGCTTTCGAAGAGTTTACACTTGCAAAAACCACTGCAGCAATCAAAGAGGTACTTACAACTGTCTCAAATTGGGAATTAGCTGGAGTATTTCTGTCTGGATCAAAGACAAACGATTGGAAGACAGCGATCTGAACAAAAGGGATTTAAGTGATGAGAAAAGGAAAAACTCACAGTGAGGTCAAATTCGGAAGTCGCTTAAATGATTCAATAGCAAGACTTTCCAAATTATTGCCTGATAAGTCCCTGGAAAAGAGAAATTGACTCCCAATTGTCTGAAGGGAACTCACAAAGTCACTGTGTTCTCTGGAATATCTGGAGGAATATCGACGAGTCCCTGTTTCGCACAATTCACTAACAGCTCTTGGCATGTGCATATGGATGGACATTGCCCAGTTTGACTGATACCCGGATGCAAAACGGCCAGAAACACGCAAAAATGGAAGATGATACAAAATCTAGTCATGATATAGCATTAAACTTGAGAGATTAGCTCCTGGATCCGTTGAAGGATCACGAAGAATGTCACCTCCGGAGAGGCGGAGTCGTGCCCTGAATTCCTAACGGCAGACAGAAACGATCACGTTTGAGAAGCCTCCAAACCTCGTCTCGGCACAATCGAACGGAATTGTACGTCCGTGTAACCGGTAGTTTGAATAACCAATCCTTTCGCATTTGGGGAGTTTCTCGAGAGCTCCGTTATTTAATCGTGTCCCTCCTCAATGAAAACATCTCCACGCTAAAAATTTGCTTTGATAAGGGTTGATAACGCGTGAAAATATAGTCGAATAAGCGAAAAATCACAGCAAGACGAGCAGTCGACGTGTTGGATCGAGTTTTACTGAAGCAACCAAGTTGCAAAAGCCAGCTCGAGAACTGGAAAAATAATACTTTTGTTATCCAGACCTAGAAAGCCGACCAAGACGATTCAAAGTGTCTTTTCTATAAAACTGTCAACAATGAAGACAATGGGGTAAAGGATATTCCACAACCGAAGTTGCAAAACACAGATCATGGATAATTGGCTTTGAGAAAGCAGATTAGAGGGAATCAAGCTGCAAGCGAGCCCGATTGACTCAAAGTCAACGGAAACACGGCTGTGCTTCCATCAACAATGACGAACCGACCTGTTGCAGACTTCACGAATCGTTCACGGACGTTCGCCGACTAGTTACATTTGCGCGAGCTGCTGTGTTTGCAGCAGTCTCGAACTGACTGGGATATTTAGTCACATGATACTACCGAGATATCTTTTAAAGTTCGTTGGCTACATTTTAAAAAGCAAAACACATTCAAAACCACATTATTATAAAAACGGATGTCAAGAAGAAATTTTCCCGACACGAATTTCCGGAAAAATCATGCTCTGGATTTTAAATGTTTATTTCAAAACCGTAATCTGTGGGAAATCGAAAGCGCCCTTTCTCAAAGCTTTGTCTCGACACGAATATTCAGGAAATACCACAAGTCTGAATTTCGAGCACCAAGCGGGATTCCGTATCATTGTAGGAACTTGAGGTACGTGTGAAATTGTCCTGACGGGAATTCTAGAATCTCCTGGGACTTCTAAATATCAGCTTCAGATAGTTTTATAAATATTTTCGACAGATTCCACAAGACTGGTTCCGAAAACAATGGACTGAAATATTTGAAAAGAGCGAGCCGGACGTGGTTTGGCGAAAACGGCAAATCTGACTACCTGGCCGTTCCACTACTCCTTGGTTTCGAAATTGCTGTTTCCATTCACTTATTTTCTTTACTCCTCCTTTAACCTTCACCTTGCCCTTTTTGAGGTTTCATATTTGTTTTTTCTTGCCTTCGGGAAGACTAAATTCAATTGGGAATTTAAATTTGCCGGGCTGCTTGTCCGTTTCCTCAAAACGCAGAGGAAAACAAGCCTTGGAGCTGCGCACACAAGTCTCTTTCCAGTCCTTTGTGGAATGCCCCGTTCTTTGTGCCATTTGCGATTCTTCAAATATATTGCCTCTACGCGTGACAATTCGGTTTCATTCACACGGAACCCGCTTTCTCGGATCTATCTCACATAATCATTTCAGTTTTCGTCAGAATGGAGGGTAATCCAATCTGTTCTGCGATGGATCTCAACGGGCACGGAACCTATGGCTTGGAAGAGCTGATCATCAAGGTAATTTTTTCTCATGAGGATTGGGACGTGAGATTTGATGGATGTTCTTTAGTACTTATAAATTTGTCATGACAGCTGGATCGATCCGACGCTTTCACGTTCGTTTTGATCGATCTTGTCATGCTAGCTAGCAACTGGCGGCGGTCTGAGCTGCTTGAGAAGCTAGTAATAGGCTGTGATCTTGCACTTTCTTCTTGTTGACTTTATTGATCACATTAATTTTACAGCCACTAATGGGATATCCAATTTTAGTCGCTCTTAGCTACCTTTCCTTTAATGCTAATTGACGCCAAAATTCTCTTTACATTGCTTTGCGACATGTCCAGCTTTATCGGTCTGCAAATACTTTTGGATTATTTGTTCTTTTTTTGCTAAATATCCACCTTCAGCTCAAAAGAAACACTTTCAAAATAACGTGAAAGTAGCGTTGGAAGTGTTGACAGGTTCTGAGCATCCTCTTTGTTTTGCCTCAAAACTTGCGTAATTTTGAGATAATCCAGGTAGACGACTGGAGTTTTCGCTTACGTCGCGAGTTCTCCCCTCGTATTTATACTTTGGAAAACCTTATTCTTGTCCATTTTTAAATTTCTGACTGAATTTCGTAGCAATAGAAATAAGCTGTACTTTTTGCTCAATTAAGCTCTGGAATTTCACTTTCATTATCCGAAGTAGTCAACAAAATCTTTTGTCTTACTTTTATTTCTTGTGGACAGAAATTCCGTCCACTGATTTATATCTTCATGGCCATTATTTGACTTCCTTTTTGATTTTCTTTACTGATCGTACACGTAGAAGAGACGTGTATTCATGATTGTCCGTCATTGTTCATCATAATTTGTGTTCATTCAACCAAAAACGACCGCATAAAAGGCCTTGATGCCTATCATTTCGGACAAATTTGAGTTGTTCTGATTTTTACTTACTTGTTGTCTGATCAAATTCTGTAAAAATGGATATGTCACATAAGTTAGGGTCAGTTTTGCTTTTGTTTGCTATCGGGGATTGAGCATAGCTTGGTTGCTGGTCTTGAGTGTCTGGATGAGTCCGTAGCTGATTTTGAGACTTTTAGAAGGTGCCGACTTCTGCCCGGCGAGACTTCAAAGAGATGCCGATCCAACATGACAAGCACTTAAGGTATATTTCGATTTCGATGGGGATTTTGGTTTTTCATCGTTTTGCACTTTATAAATCATGTTTTCCAGGAGTATGAAGGAGGTCCTCTCCACCATGGACCCCAATGCAGAACCTAATTCTCACATAGAGTTCAAGGAAAAGACCCATATTCTATGTGCACGATTCCTCGGTGGAGCGTGGAAGACGGTTTCTTTGGAGAACATGAAGATCACCAGAATCAAGTACATTTGTTATTCCGTTTTCGAAAAGTAGTAAAACTTTCAGGGGAGGGATGAGCAATATGCTCTTTTTGTGCAGATTAACGGAGAATCATCCAACGATTGACAATGAGCCGGATAAAGTCCTTTTACGAGTGTATTTCAATCCGGAGACTGAGAGTCACCTTGTTGCTGAATCTGTAATCTTCACTTTGCTCTCCGAACGTCATTTAGGTCCCAAATTGTACGGTATTTTCTCTGGTGGTCGTTTAGAAGAGTACATTCCGGTTTGTTTAATTTCCTCATTTTTTGGTACTTTGTCGTGTTTCAGTCGCGTCCTTTGACATGTGCTGAAATCGCTGTACCCTCGATTTCGAACAAGATTGCTAGGAGGCTCGCTCACGTGCACCAACTCGAAGTCCCAATTTGGAAGGAACCAGACTACCTTTGTGACGCTCTAGAACGCTGGATCCACCAACTAATTACTATTCCTAGTGCTCATTCTACCTTCGATCTGCCAGACATCTATAGCGATCACGCCCCGAAAACGTTGTCCATCAAGGACCTGGAGGATGAGATCGAATATCTCCATCAACAAATTGTCAAAAGTACAAGCAGGGTGGCTTTCTGTCACAACGATCTGCAGGAGGGGAATATCCTCTTGCCCAAGGCTAGTTCCGGAAACATCAGGCTTCCGGTTTCAGATGAAGGAACAGCAGCGAATTCTTTGAGTGCTTTCAATCCCCATGATCCTCGTCTCGTTCTTATCGATTTTGAATACGCCAGTTATAACTACCGTGGTTTTGACTTTGCCAATCACTTTGTTGAGTATTCCATCAACTACGACATTGATGAGCCCCCCTATTACGAAATCCACCCCAAGGATGTTCCGAGCGAGGACCGAATGCGCGAATTCATGCTTTCGTACTTGAAGGAACTCAACCCAAACAAGTCGGATGATGAATTATTACCTAGGGCTCAAGCGATGGTTGAGGTTGGTTCCGTTATAAAGTGTTTTCTCAGGATGGACCATTTCAGGAAACTCTCCCCTTCATCCCCGTTTCCCATCTCTTCTGGGGAGTTTGGGGTCTCCTTCAGGTCGAGGTCTCCCCTGTAGGTTTCGGCTTTGCAGAGTACGGCCGTGATCGTCTCGGACTTTACTTCCGGAACAAACACTTGCTAGAGAAGTTCCATTGATTCAGATATGTGACCCTGGTTACTGCTACGCGTTTTCTTGTGATACTTTTATATTCTCTGCTTTGTAATTTAAGAGGTTGAGTGCATCTTAGAGATGCTTATGGTCTATTTCTGATAGTTCTATATTTTGAAAATAAAGAGATATTAAAGGAGATTGTGTAAAATAATAAACAAGGAAATAAGATGTCTGGGAAATAGAGAAATCGAAATTTGTCCATGATCTGGGTTATTCATCGGTCGTTGTTTGATTGAAGGGTCTGGTATGTTAGATTAGTCCTGAATCCAATGATTAAAGTAACTTTAAACAAATGAGTTATTGAATGGAGTATTAATAACCAAGTTTCGGGTTTATCTTAGGAGTAAAATAAACATCTTTATAACAAGATTAATGATAAATGCAGTATCAATTGATATATCGATTATATCCTAAAGTAATGACAGATGGATGTATGGGTATGAAAACAAACAATAAATTTAAAATTTCTCAATTGATTGACCCTCGAAAAGTTTTGATAACTCTAAGAAGATTCAAAAGGTTGAAAATAAAGAGATTATTAATAGAAAAACGTTCATTGCATTAAATTTTTTGGAGGTACAATTTGATAAAAAAAATGATAAAATTTAACTTCGGTGCTGTTGATACTCATTCCACACATGGGTGTCTGCTATATTCTTTTCCTGTGCTGGTTTATGAAATAACCAAACTTTAATTCCCACACCTTCCTCGTCTCATAAATAGATCGACCTCCTGCTGTACAGACGACGTTAATGCGTTTTGTTTCATTTTGAATAAAACGATTGTCAAACAATGATAGGGAGACCGATTGAGAAAAGGCTTTTCAGAAAGCGGATTAGACACTGCTCGACAGCGATCCGTTGCCGGAAACTTTCGGCCTTCTGAAGAGTCCACTTGATACGAGCAAAATATTTTAACTCTAATCTGACTAGAATCCTTTCAAATTTAGTGGAAACTCGCAGAACGAATATTCGGAATTACATTCTAGACGGCTTTGAAAACTCGTATCGAGACAATTTCCCGAAATTATTTTTGTAACATTATTTCTGAACACCTTACTAATGCACCGAGAAATTTAAACCTCGTAAACTACTCAATTCCAAGGGTAGCCTCCGAATTCAGGAGCTCCCGAAGCCTCTGATCCCAGGAATACGTGTCGGGACAATTTTAGGAGTTTGTGAGTTTCCGATTTTTACAACAGACGATCCTATCTGATCGCTATTTTAAGAGGGAAAAGTTACACCTTTAATTGTAAATCAATACTCTCGATAGGTTTATAAGTGATAACATCACAGTTATTCTTGAAGAAGGAGATAATCGCCATGGTCGTTTTGCGCGCCCAGTTCACACTTGACCTTTTTCCTCAGAGAACAACTGTTCTCAGTCCTGATACTAACTACATAAAGCATATTCATCTTCATCCATGATTTCCTTATTTCTGTCGATGACAGAGAGCTTTGATGTCCGCGATTATATCTGTTGTTTTACACTTTTTCTTAGAGAAAATGAATTTTATCCGGATAGATACAAAAGTTTTTCAGTCATTTTTGTTGTTTACGGTTTGATTGAAATTGTGCTTGTGGTGCAGCAAGTTTAAGATCGCCGGACGCATAGATGACAGTCTCAAGGACTCACTCAACAAACCTCATCTTGCGCATTTTTCTTTCTCTTCTTATCTCTGAGATGATTTTTTGACCTTATTTTCCTCTTTTTTCTGAATCATTCTGAGAAGTCCCTATCATTCTTGCTGATGTCCTATCGATCAAAATGATTAAGCTGTCATTTTCGGTGCTTCTCCTTGCACATTATATCAGCTAATTTATGGATTACAAGTGATTTAGTGATTCTTCCCGTGGCTGGTAGTATCGTTTTCCATTAACGCTTTTACAGTTTTAGTAGCTGCCGGATCAGACAAAAGTCGTCCTGCTGTCATCGAATATGAGCTCCTCGGATAACCGCAAGTTAACATTCCCTTTCCGTTAATTGAGAAGATCTTTAGAGCAAAAAGGCGCTGTTTCCAAGCGCCCTGTCGAAGCCGAGCCTTTTTTGGAGGATGAATCCAGGAATCAACCCAGTCCGGATGGTGCATCTCCGAAGGATGAGGGTAAGATCGTGTTACTCGTCATGATGCTCCATGGTCTGGGGATCTTGATTGCCTGGAACGTCTTCATCACCATAGCCCCGCTTTACTACCAAAAATTCAAACTCAAGTCCGAAGATGGTTCACAGCCCTACTACGTCACTAATTTTATGAACTACGTTTGCATTTGCTCGCAATTGCCCAATTTGATCATCAACTTGATCAGCTTGTTCTCTGGTAGCGGGAACTTGGTAATCAGGATCGTTATTTCGCTAGTGATCGTCGCTGGATCTTGCTTATTCACCATTTTCTTCATCTACATCGACACATCAACATGTAAAGTTTTCAATTAGTTGATTAATGGAATTGGTGTTTTGAAGGGCAATTCGGCTTCTTCGTTATGACGATGGCTTCCGTCGTTGTTTTGAATGCTGCGAACGGATTTTATCAAAACAGCATTTACGGACTTGTCGGCTCCTTCCCTTACGAGTACATTAATGCAGTTGTTTTGGGAAACAACATTTGCGGTCTCTTCGTGACCATTCTCTTCACCTTGACGACTTACTGTAAGTTCTTGATCCATATTAATTTAGTTTAAAAATTTGCCCAGTCATCCACGACATCCGGTTGAATGCAGCCGTCTACTTTTCCATCGCCTTCCTGTCGCTGGTCATCTGTATCGTTTCGTTCCTCTACGTCCGAACCAACGTGAGAATAATTATTTTGAACAAGGGTAAATTAATGTACTTCAGCGTTACTTCGTTCACCAGATGAACCGTGCTAAAAGAGCTGCGGAATCCTATGGATCGTTAGGTCTGTCGGATTACATCGGAGTCTTGAAGGGTCATTGGCTCCCTCTGGTTGATGTTTTCATCGTCTTCTTTGTCACGTTAATGCTCTTCCCCGCCGTCCTCCTCTCGATTCATTTATACCCTTCCACAAGGGTTTATGATCTCTTTATTCCTGGTTCGTTTGTTGGATTGGGTATCTCTAAATTTCGTAATTTCAGAAAACCTATTCACCACTGTCTTCGTATTCCTGAACTTCAACACGTTTACCGTAATTGGAAGTAAAATCGCGGACTACATTAGATGGCCTTCCCCCAAATACGCCTGGATCCCTATTTTCGCCCGTCTGCTCTTCATCCCTGCTTTCCTGGCATGTAATTATGCTCCGGGAGGACAGCGGAGTTGGCCAGTTCATATCACTAACGAATGGGCTGTGTTTGTGCTGATCTCACTCATGTCTATCAGCCACGGCTACTACAGTTCCATCTCCTTAATGTACGCTCCCCATGGGGCCGATGCGAACAAGGCTAGGGTCCTCGGTAAAATGTCTGCATTCTTCTTAGTTTTCGGTATTGCGTGTGGGATCGGCTGCTCGTTCTTAACTGCTTACGCCGCTAATCTCTGATCAGGATCTTCAAAGACAAGCCTTATTCTAAAGCCACATCGTGAATCAAAACCCCATGCTCTATGATTGGTTGTAAGACTGCGATCTATAGCTCCTCGTTGAAAATAAATCAAAACATTTATCAACTGTGTAAACAATAAGCCACCATTGGATCTTGCAATTGAAACGTATAATTACAAACAAGCCTAATTAAAAATACCTGCATTACCGTTACCTTCTCATTGGAATGTGGGACGATCCATTGTTCGTTACTACTCGGTCGGGAAACTCGTCATCTTTCCCCAGCTGAGTGAGTCGGAGGAAAACTTGCTCTAGACTGTTTTGCGTAACAGAAAAGTCCTTGATCATCGGCTTTTCGCTGATAATGTCGGACATGGAGTGAGCAGAAGCAATCTTCTGAGCCTTCTTGTAGAGTTCGCTCCAGGAATCATTTCCTCTCCTCGGGATCTCCCAATGATAAGTATTCATGTAGTCCAAGTCTTGGGTGGGCTCTGCTCCAAATCCAGAAGTCACCAAGTTGTCCAGTGCATTCTTCGTCTTCTGATTGGGGTTGGCGACAGTAAAAGTCAATAAGAAGGAGCTACCGTAACGACTCTTCAGGTGTTGACTAGTGCCTATGCTGATGAGCGATCCTTTGTTGAGGAAGCCAATTCTACTACAGAGGGCTTCACATTCATCCATACTGTGAGAAGTAAGTAGAATGGCGACCTTGCGATCACGAACAGCTGTCAGTAAGTTCCATATATGTCTTCTGGTCTTGGGGTCAATTCCGGCAGTCGGTTCATCAAGCATTATCAAGGAGGCTTGGGACATCAAAGTGACTCCGATGGAGAGACGTCGTTTCTGACCTCCACTGTAATGCATCACCAGTTTATCTGCTTGTGGCATCATCTGAATGCTCTCAAGAACACAGTTGACTCTCTTGGCTATATCCGAGAATCCATTCAATTCGCCCAGTAATGTCAGAGTCTGTCGCCCGGTGAGGTCCATTGCAAGAGCATCAAATTGAGGACAATATCCGATTACTGGCATTTTCTTGATATTCATACCACCAACGAACGCTTTTCCGCAAGTAGGTAGAGCTCTACCGGTAAGTATATCGAATGTGGTGGTTTTTCCAGCACCATTGACACCTAACAATCCGAAACAATCAGTTGGGTTAACGCCAAAAGTCAGTTTCCGTAGAGCACAAAAGCTTCCAAAGTATTTGGAAACATCACGAACAGAGAGAGCCAATTCGTGGTCTGGTGTTTGAGTCATTCTATGTCTTTCTGCCTGGACATCTTCATCCTCATTTTCTTCATATTGCTCAAGTTCATAGTACCCATGATGCAACTTGTTCAATAACGCGTGAACCCATCCAGCGAATGTTTTCTCCAATATCACAAGGACAATCCAAAAGAATGCTCCGGAAATAACCATACAAATTATAATTTTGTCCAAGGATTCCCATCTGATGATCGGACTATGACATTGCATAGTGACTTCCACGATTCCATGGCCAAGAGCAAATGATGGTAAAATGATCGAAAAAATCGTAATCAAGTAATTCACGAGGTCAGCTGATCCAACAGCAAGAACTACCGTAATAGCAATGGAAGCAACAACTCCAGCAACGATATTCCAGGTCAGCAGAGCAACGAATGCCTTGAATGGAGAAGAAAAGATGAAAGAAGCAACATAGACGAATGGGATTGCACACCAGAAATACAGTACCCAAAAGAGAACGTTCCTGAATGTAATCGTTATTCTTGTTCATCAACATTAAGCAACTTACGTCCACATACACTCCTGCATAGAACCGGATATCAGTAGGATCACACTCAATATTAGGCAGAAAATCAAATAGATCACTGCATTCCAAATCATGATAGATAACCAGTAAATAAACTTGTTCATTTTCGTTAACAACAATTGATGCTTGAATCTGCTTTCTCTGTCCTCGACGAGCGGCATAACGAATACAGAAGTTAGAAAGGAGAAGCATAGGATAGTGAGGATATTGACTAAGATGTCATTGACTGGCATGTCACTTCCAAATTCAGAAGCCTCCACTGTATAGATCTCGATGCTCGTCTTGATAGAATCCACTTTTTCTTGAAGAATTGCATTTGTAACGAAACTTAAAGCCAATGCTGGTCCATGATAAGCTGCTCCGTTAAAATAAGCAAAGGTACTACCGTTCTTCGCGACATAAGCACCGATACCAAGAGCAGGAGAATCATAAGAATGTTTGATTAATGTATCTGTTAGATTGCTTGGTGCAGGGATATTTAAGATGACTGATCCAGGAAGTTTCCCAGCAATATAAGGGAAATCAGCGACAATCGGTTCTTCTTGAGTAAGTTGGATGGGGACCGTCACTGGTTCCAAGGCATTCAGACTGAGATCCTTCACTTGGTCCTTGTTACTATGCATATTACCAAATGTTGCGATCGAAAACAAAATGACGGCGAGTCCCAGAGGAAGGAAGGTTCTGATCTTGTTACGGTAAGCATTGATGAAGTATCTCAACAGAATAGCACCTATGTGTCTTAGATAAAGAACAGGACCACTGCGTTCGTTTCGTTCACCTCCAAATAGAGTACAAGCACTGTTAATCACTTCTTTCCCATCAACCTGATCTTCCTGGTTCTCAGCTATCTCACCAGCCTTCAGAAACACTTGCTCCAAAGTATTGAAAGATAGACCAAATGAACTGAGGTTAAGGTTGACTTTTTCGTTTTCAAGTTCCTCGAATAAATTTCCAAAGCTGAAATAAAAACTGATTACTGCTCAATAGAAAAAAAACTTACTATGGCTTATCTTTGGTAGGAAGAATAACAGAAAACTGGAGACCACTCGAATTGTCGATGACAGCTTTGGGGGCATGTTTTCTAATTACAGTCATCAATCTATCTCGAATAGGACCCAGCTCGGTATCAGAGTATCTCGTCTTTCCTGGATCAATCACCATGGTCAGAACATATCCAGTCCCGAACCGATTTTTCAAAAACTCCGGAGATCCCTTACAAACAAGACGACCTTTGACCAATATTGCGATTTGATCTCCCAATAAATCAGCTTCATCCATGTAATGCGTGGTCAACAGAATTGTCCTGTTCTTTTTCTCAGCTTCCAATACTTTACAGATCTCGTGTCTTGCCTCAGGATCCATTCCAGCAGTAGGTTCATCGAGCAAAATGACCTTGCTGTCTCCGATCAGAGCCATTGCCACACAGAGTTTCCTCTTCATTCCACCAGAAAGACTCCCAGCAAGTTCATTAGCCTTGGTGGACAGCTGATTGGATTCGATCAACTGATTCATCCTCTGTTCCGCAACCTCATTCCATGTTTTAGTTTTCAGTTTGCCGTATAATCTGAGATGTTCCTTTACAGTAAGCTTCTCGAAAAGAGGATTGTATTGAGGACAAAATCCAATTTGTTGTTGACACTCGGCCAAGTTTCTCGAGATCGGCCTTTTGCAAATGTACACTTCACCTTTCGTTGACGAACATATACCAGATATAACAGAAAACGTTGTGCTTTTTCCAGCACCATTATGACCAAGAAGAACTGTAACATGACCTCGATAAGCATTCAACGTCAATCCGTCAACAGCAACTTGACCCCCATCCCAAACTTTGTACATCTTCTGAACGGAAATATCAGCTTCATCTCTCCCAGCATAATTGTCCTTTTCGCAGTTATCAGTGAATTCATCTTCGTTATTTCCCAAGTCCATTTCATCTGCAATATTCTCTTTCGGAATGCAGGGCAAAAAGAACAGTGGATGTCTTCTTGGAGAATCATCTGTTGGCCAAACTGCATCAAGATAGAAAATAAGCAATGTCATAATCACAATATCGATCAGAAGCATGACAAAAGCGAGACCGACAGAGAACGAAGTAGTGGATTCGGCAAAGACATTCATGAGATTTAGATCAATTACTAAAAATCGTTATTACTTTCAATACTAATATAGTAAACATACGTCTGCTTTCATATCTTCCCATAGCCAAAAGACCCAGATGGAAGGCACTGAATACATTTAAGGACTGAAGTATAGATAATCCAATGTTCGTTGGGGACAATTTTATGTGGGTATCGAGAGCGTAGAGACCCAACCACAACAGAATCACTGCAGCAACTGCCAGAGACGTTTTTCGGAAGAGTACCGAAACCAGGATACAGAAAACAACTGCAGCAACTCCGAAGATCAAACAGAATGGGATAAAAACTGCTGGAGAGATGCTCTGTAAACCAAGTTCCAGATATTTGCTTAATAAGAAAACCTTACCAGAAATCCGAGAGACAGAGTAATCGAGGATAATCCCATCACAATGAACATCTTGATGAAAGCGATCACGAAATGAGAAGCGTAAAAGGAAGTCGAATTCAGCCCCATCACGATCAGATGAGTCTTGATTCCAATTTCTTTCTCGGCAACAATCTCCTTCGTCGTGTGGATCATGACTGCTAAGACGAGGATGATAAACAAAATCGGCATTGCTTTCAATAATGCCAGCAATCCATTGTTTCTGAACTTCGGTGTGGGTAACCTAGCTAGATAGAAATCAAATCCAGTCATATCCCTTCCGACCTCCTTCAAGAATATGGAATCCAACGCGTATTTAAAGCTGATGTAGCCGGTTGACCAGTAGTTCGGCTTACTGGGGATACTATTAATGTCAGCTAGAGCTCCATAAGGACCGTCATCTGGCCAAAATTTATCTGTTTGCCAATCATTTCCTTCTCGATCTCGAACATAAATCCGGTAATCGAACTGCTTGGCAGTAATATCAATCGTGTTGATAAATACACCTCCCATGTAATTTCCGCAAATTTTGTTCGAAGTGTAATTGAGATCAGAATTTAACGCCTTCTTCATCTCTTCTAAAGTAGAAAAGCTTTGGGTGTGAATAGCGAATTTGTAATTCGAATATCTCGCTGCAAAGTTGTCCATTATCCATTTGTCGCTTTCGGTAGGGAACACGAATCCCAAAGTCTTGTTTCCATTACACATTTTCGTAGATATCCGCTGAATATTAGGGACGAGTCGCATAAGATCTTCTCTGTTACCGGTAACTCTGACAGGATCATACACACGACCTGGATCAACATCTGTTTTCGATTTCTGAAAAGAATTAATATATGGATTTACTAATATAAAAACTTACATGGACAACAAAGGCAAATAATGGGATCAACAACAAGGCAAACAGCATCTCGAAGAAGAACCATACTTTCGATCTTGAAATAATAAGCAGGTTCTTCTGTGTCAATATCAGTATATGTCGAAAAAAGTTCATCATGTACTATGCTACTTTCCAGCAACTTTCTAGCATCTGAAAAGGCAAAATGCAGAGCAAATGTTCAAATGTGAGCGTGATGATTCATCGGAATACAGATTAGTTCTGATACACGTATATATAAATTATCGAAAAACGAGTCAGAATCGGGACAAGTAAGAAAAAGAACTGTATTGAAAAAATCCGACTGACCAAGCGATTGACAATTTAAAATCCAGCGCAATATGGAGAGAAGACTTTGACTACTCGCATACCCCCACTGCAGCTGACCACCGACCAAAATGGCTCCCGCTCGATGCACAATTCCTAATAACGGCCAGTTGACTCTGGAATTTTCTAATAGCGCCGAACTCAGCAAAATCTTCAATTGTGATTAATTCGCTGGTAGTAAACAATTTGCTATAAATCTTTAATAGCAACTGATTCACTGGATAAGTTCTAACAATAACTGATTTTCATGAAATTTCCAAAAAAACTAATTTAATACAAAATTTCTAATAACGAATGATTCGCCATGAAATTTGAATAGTAACTGACTCGCTGTAGCATTTCTAATAACTACTGGTTCGCTATGAAATTTATAACATCGAATGCCACTTCGTCATGGACCCAAGGCCAAACCAAAGTGGCAGAGACCAGATGAAGATGGATTAGATTTCTGGATAAAAGGAATTTATAAGCCCTTTTGATCAAAGAGAATTTATCGGCTCTGTGAAAAACACAAATCGTCCCGATTTCATGAGGAAAATAGATTATAAATTGATTTTTTTCACTCTTTATTTACAACTGATATAGTCCTTCACGGTTATACGAACATAATTTCCAACATGAAAAGTTTTTCAGTATTTCTTTCATATCTATTGTAGCTAAATTATAGGTGTACCTTAAAGAGGGCCTTTTGAAATAATTTTGATTACAAGTCTATTATCTGATAATAAAAAAGCGATTCCTCCTAAGATGGCATCAAAGATGTCTTTATCTGCTACCCATTATCTCCAAATAAACTCATCTAAATAAGGTTCCAAGAAATGGCATTTGTTCCGCCATTTTGCAGCATCCCATATCCTTTCTACATTCCGTGTATGGACATCTGTTTCTGGATCGACGAAGTTACACTTATGGTTTACTTTAAAATGATGAAATCCAGTTGCTTTAAGTTCGTCAGTTTTGTAAGCCCGCCAGGGATAGGAATAAACGAAAGATCCCTTTTCGATGATATAAAACAAACTATGGTAGGGAACGGTAAGCGTGAGCCCTCCAACCAAGTTCCGTTTCGCAGACTTACTGTATACCTACAGGTACTTTTTACACAACGCCAATACTATCGAGTCTTACTGTTTCATTTCATGGTCTTTTAAGCAAAGTCGTTTCTTCTTCAGTATCCTATGATCTTGTAGAACCTCTACAGCACCTTCACTTGTTAGAAGATTGAAAAGATTCATATTGGAGATGGAAGAGTCCAAAACGAACGTGAAACTCACAATAGATGTGAAATAAAGACTAAAAAATTGTCATGTTGGGACCTGTGTTCGTATAACTGTAAAGAACCACTGATATTTATAAAAACATTGTTGGCACATTTTACGGTGACATTCTTTCACTAGGAGCACTGACCATAAAAAGCAGTATCGAGAGGAGATCTTATTCGGTATATTAGCTTACGCAACGCGATTTCAGTCATCTCATGAAAAGACAGTAATTAACACAGTAATTAATGAGGAAGGTAGTTTCATGAAGGCGCTGTGAGACCACGCATCCGACAAGCCCGTTTTCGAGTAAAATTCCTTGAAGAAAGTTTGCACCATCAGTTTCTGTATAAGTAACTCAAGAAACAACATTGGGCATAGCACTACTGTCGGATTAATTAGCTCAAGTGATAAGGACTAAGGCAGATTCTAAATAACTTATGGACAAATTGGGGCCTAAGGGGAAGATTTCCGAAATGCGTGAATATTTACACTGGAGAATTTCCGAGTGGACGGACTGGATTTTGCCAATTCGAAAGAGTCCATTCCATTTGGAACGATGACACATTTCTCAGGATTAAGGCAGAAGGCTAGTGAATCTTTGGTACATCCCTGATTTAGGCAATTTCGCCTTGCATTTGGATCTGTTGGACGTGCTGCTGTTGGGCTTGCTGGGGGACTGGCTGCTGGATCACGATCATTTGTGGTTGATGTTGCTGAGGCTGTGATTGTTGAACCACTTGTACGTTGTCCTGTTTTCCTGGCAATGGAGGGCCTCCTCCCTGTTCGCGATAATTCTTCATCTCCTGAAAAATCCATATTCAATATGTCCCTCCATTGTCAATCACTCCAAAACCACAATACTTACGTCAGCATATCGCTGCTTGTCCATGTTTGCTTTCTGTTCATATACAGCTTTCTCTTCATCAGTTAACGCTTTCCACATTCGTCCGAGCTCTTGCGCCACCTGCCCGACCTTCCATTCAGGGTGGCCCGTCTGTACTTCTGGTCGCTTCTCATTCGAGAAAAAGAAGAAAGCGGAGCTAAAATTCTTCTCTCATTTTATACTTTCGCTCAGAAGACTTACAGTGCTCTTTTCGGGGCATTTGGATCTTTCTTGGCCCTCTTCTTCTTCCTCATCAAGTCCTCTCCTCCATAGGCCTGGATCTCAGCCTGATATCTTTCGGCATCCTTGTGGGCCAATTCGTAAAATCTCCTTTTCTCGTCTTCATTCATTGTCTGGAATATGAACTCCAATCAATATTTTATTTCCTACAAGACCTACTTTCCACTTTTCCGCACACTTTTTGGAGATTTCGGTTACTTGGACGTTTTCCCCGGGGTACTTCTTCTTATGTTCTTCATAACACATTTTCACAAAGAATCCATAAGGTGAAGTCTTTCCTCTAACAGGGCATTTGCCTTCTCTCGTTGATGCATGTTGTGTTTGTTGGACCTGAATGTGTTGAGGTTGTTGAATAATCTGATGCTGGATGTGTTGTTGTGGCTGTTGGATAAACTGTTGATTGGGATCAATCACCGTCCTGTACTGAACCACCGGTTGAGAGTTGACGTAAGCCCCGTTCTGGGGTACTTGTTGGAATTGGAATTGAAACTGAAATTAATCAAATTATCCTCCCACAACATCACTTCAAGGTAAACTCTATGAAGAAATAATTACCATCTTTTGGTCATAATTCATCCTGGAATTTTGCTCTTTTGGATTCCTAAAGAATCCAACCGTTTTTTAAAACTCAATGCTGGTCTGATTTTGTTGCTGTTGTTTTTCCAGTTGCCAAAGGTTTTTGCTGGTGTCGATGAATTAATAACAACCGCTTTAATGATAAAGTGTTCCAGTCGTGGTAGAATCTTCTTTCTGAAAGCTGCTTATAAAGGAGACAATATTCCTTAATATATGGCCATTAGGAAGAGATGCAGTGCATTGAGCGCTACAAACTCAAGCCAGGGCCAGAAAAACAGACGATTCACGGGCCTGTGGGATGTCACGCACGCAACAACACGCTTACTTAATTCGTCCGTTTCAAAGAAGCCAAAGGCTATTTTTTATTAACCGGGGAAGGGGCAAACAGATGGTCATTGTGGACGCGGCTTTCTCACATGCGGTCCTGTCGACTTCTGACTCTCCTCCCTGTGAATACTATTTTCACACGCTAGCCATAGGCATTATTTTTGTTGCGGTGTTCTTTTTAAGAAAGAGGGAGAAACACAGGAAGAGAAAAAGACTGGTCGTTGAGCCCTAGACGAGAGCACGGGTTCCACATATGCGACTGCACTCAGACCCTTCCCGGCCCCGAATTCAGAACAGCTATTCCTTCTATCGACTCTCTTCCTTTCCGCAGTATTTCGTCGGACTCCACCTCTCTCCGCTCTCTCCCGCAGAGTGCAATTTCCTCCTTTGACTCCAATCTCGATGAAAGACGAACCTGCCGAGTCGTATTTCACTGGGTCTTCCTTCCGTACAGCCTGATTCCCCTCCAACCAGTAAACAGTTGGCTATGCACACAATTTAAGTGTCTCAGCGGGACGCAGCCAGCCCGGGAAGAGGAACAATCGAGATGAGCGTTACAGCCGCACTGCTGTCACTGGTAGATGGATGGGAAGAAGGACAGCGACTCTCTGCATTCAAGGGGACCGCCTGAACTTATTTCCACATGGTACATAACGGCTATGGAAGTAATAACAGAAAAATTCATTGCATTCCAAGTGGTATTTAACGATACGCCTAGAAAAGAACTAGTCTGCTAATTTTTAAATTCCCTGAATTTCCGAGCAATAATGTGGCTTTAGTTTTTAATTATTAATTTTGTTATTTAAAATCTTTACTGATTCATTATTGATCCCTTTATTTTTCTGCCGAAGGTCTGTTAGTGTTTTACATCTTATTTTTCTGAATCTTTTTGTTTCCTTGATGTCAAGAATTTTCCAGAAAACCAGTTCTGTAATTTTTTACGTGTCATTTCTTAGTTTAATGAAATTGATGTCTCACATGATTCATCAATTACGATCCAAAACTCACTTCCCCATGAGGTATGGAAAGCACAGAATGATGTGATTACATTTAACAAGATTAAAGAGAACTTAGATTACATCATAAGACAACGACTTAAAAGAACGTGGAAATCTGTTTATTTTTAGACTTATTAAATACGTCACAATCGACAAATCCCGTATCGCTGAAGTTTAGTTCAATCAGAATCAGAATCATCCCAAAAGTCATTCAAAGAAGAAGACTGCAACCGATGTCGTAATTGTACTCGATTTGTTTCGATTAGTTGAAAGGATTCTTCCTGACCCTTGACAGCGTCGTTCGGATGCAGTCTGTAGGCATCGATGTTCTCCTCGATGGTTCTCACACCACTGACGGCCTTCTTTGAGGAAATTGCATAACGTTGATGATTTGCAGAGTCGGAATTGGCCCGACAAAGAGCCAGATGAGCGGTGTTCCGACTGTGTTTCCGTTCTGCATTTGAGGTGATAATTCCATTATTGGTAGTCAGGTTAGTGGCACTTGAAGCTGTCTTCATATGTCTGAAGCAGAACCAGAGACAGGTTGTTCTGAGACAATATAGAACGCTTTTGCGGATGTGACGCATTCGAAGTGCGTATATCAAAGGGTTAAAAACTAGTTTTAACATCACCTGTAAATTAACTGGGGTTATACTGGCTAAATATCAGACAATTTACCAAAAAGTTGACGGTTGAATTTAATAAGAATCCGACATGGAAACTAACAGAAAATCGGTAGACAAAAATACAGCCTTCGATACATACAAGGACGAAGTAGAGAACACAGAGTCCCCAGGACAATGTGAACGTGGACAAAATCAGGAGTGTCGTCCACACCAGCTTCAATTTGGACTTTACTCGGCGACGGTAGTTGTCGTGCATGGACCGTCTGAAATCATTTATAAACGCTTTTTAAATATTTCAAAATACCTCAGATCGGTGTTGCACTTGGCTTTTGCTTTCATCAGAGTGACGAGAATGGTTGTGTAAAGGGCGAAAGTAGCTAGCAGAGGAACGATGAAGGAGATGAAGATACTGAGTCGGAATGGGAGCTTTCCGTAGAATATCATTCGGCAGCTTGGGTGACGGAATCCGTCGTTCGGAACTGCGATGAACCAGGAAAAGGTGAAAATCAATGGTACTACCCACAAGATGAAGATCAGAAGCCGCTGACGACGAGTGGTCAGAATTATCTTGTATCTGAGAGGATAAACAATCCCGACGAACTGATGAACGGCCAGAGCGAAGATGTGAAGGTTAGAAGTCAGCATCCCAGATATTCTGAAGATCTCCAAAAGTGCTGCCAGACATTCGCTTTTCTTGTGGATCTCGAGGACTACGGGCATGTAGCTGTTTACGATAAGACCTGAAACATTTAGTTAAGCCAGAATGATATCATTTTCGCTGATTCCCACACCTGTTGCCAATAGAGAAGCGGCCCAAGTATCTGCAGCTGCCAAGCTGACACATAGCCGATGATAGGGATTTACTGGTCTTGAGAGCCAGGAAGACGAAAAAACAATTATACCGTTTCCAATGACAGCAACCTATAACGTTACCCAATAGAATTAAGTCAAACAGGGAATGAGTAATCTACAGTATTTTGGAATAACAAGCACAGTAGCTCGACTTCACTATTACCTTTAGAATCTACACAATGCTTTGAAAACCTTATGGGATTACAAAAACAAAATTCTACATTTTTCGATCTAGCTGAGGAACTTTAGAAATTCGTGTAGAGATAATTTCGTAACAACACTAATTTCTGGTTTCCACGGCAGTATGACGTTACGGTATTATTTCGACTTACGGCGAGAACAGAAACCATGACAGGAACTAGCCAAACGTATATTTTCCGAGCGTAAATGATGTGAGGATGGACCATTGGCAGAGGTGCCATCGTTGTAGAGGAGTTTAGATAAAGACCTCCGGCATGATCAGAGGGAAGGAAGGGGGATCCCGTGGAAGCCATGTTGTCGAGGAAAAGAGTCGTCGACAACCAATCAATCGAGGAAGGTGTCGATGTCATTTTCAAGTTTCTTTACCTGAAAAATTAATTAGTCACCGAACCAATCCCGAACTACTTCTTCGAGGTCTTGTCTACTACACCGTAGCCTATCCACGACATTCATAAGGACCCTCAAAATACCAATAATTATCGATATTTTTGATAACATTATGGAGTAGAAGTTTGTCGGCATTCGGGAACTCGTAAAAATCAGAAAATGGCATACGCAAACCTTAACTGAAGCAGATGTTAAGCAGGTGTCAGAATTAGGAGAGTAAGCACTTATAGGGACAGCTCTCCTTGCAGGCCAAAAGTAAAGAAATGAAAATCATGTTAACGGTGTACAAGAGCTTACCTTGGGCCCAGTTTGATGCGGATCTGTGTTGTCTCGTGTTCTTTCAAAAATACATGTATTTGAGCCCAAGATGAAGTTTTTAGAGCATTTACTGAAGTCGAGAATCAAAAACAAAGGAAATTTAAATTGACCATGATCACACTATTGCAAAAGTAGAAATAGATATCGTAATGAAATCATGTTAATGAGGATTTTTATAATTCTTTACCCAAGGTTAAAAATAAAATATTAAGTTTACACGACCCAATAGGATTCCGGAAGTGTGTAGTAGATTTAGAGTTACACTGTTATGAAAAGTAGAAATGGTTGTTAAAAATGCCAAAGTTATTTTGAAATGAATTCCCGAAACAGGAAATTAATGGTTATGTAGTTCTACAAGATTTCGATAACATTCAATAGATGCTAAAAACTAGTTGAAGTCCTCTGAAATTCCACTCTCGGTATTTTCAAATTTCTAAAAAGTACATTCGGGTAAGTAATATTTCCCTCAAAAGTTTGTCATTATTTTTATAAAGTCTATTTTCACTATAGTAAATTATGCAAGAATAATCTATAAATAAAAAATGATCAGTTCGAAAAACGACAAGTGGTATATATTAGAAAAATACCATCTGCAAGGTTTGTAAAAAATTAAATTAAAATCAAGCATTATCCTATTTACTCCAAGACGGAAAACAGCACTCAACTTCCCGGAACATGTGAGTTCTTTGTATCTCTGTTCTGGGAAAAATTAGCTTTTAATATTATTTGTAACAAACAAGGAACAATAAAAAATTTCAAAAAAGATTATTGGCAATTGACAATGTAAAACAGTTGTTTTCAAGTATGGAAAACAATTGTGTCAAAACTTTCCTTTTCGTCTTTTTAAAAAGCTCAACTCATAAATATCATTTTTGGTAATTTAGGCAAATGGGTTGGAAAGCTACGGTGTGCAGATCTCTAGAAGTAAAGTGAATTAGCTTCAAGCAAAAGGACAAGAAAGTGAAATAATAATTCTTTCAATAATTCGAAAAATTGGGCGACTTTGTAATGGAGGGAAAGGAACTTGATTTTTGTCGTTTGGGAAATTGTTATGTAGCAGCGCCGAGAGTAACAGTATATTAATTTGAGGTAAACGTAAAATGACAGCTCTCATCCGAAAAGCTATCATTAGGAAAAGTAACTGTGATTCTTCGATATTTTTGGCAACAAAAAGACCCAACTTCTCTATAGAAAAAGATTTACGGTAACTTACAAACTGAAACAAAGAGCTCTACAGTGATTTGTAAACCCAAGTAGAAACATTATACAAAATATCGACAGTACTTTTCCAAATTCCAATCGGAAAAGTGAAAATATTTTTATTTGTTAACCAGTCACCCCTGATTGGAGCCAAAGTAGCTCAATAAATAGGAGCTTATTTAAAATGAAATTTCATTACCAGGCGATAACCCATACTCGAATGGATAAAAACAAATTAATTAACAATCAGACCATTTAGAATTAGTCTCAAGGTGGAGGCAGTTCAATTATTGAGATACAGGGAAATTTGGTATTTGGAATATTAACAATGAAAGTTATACTAATGATGTTATTTTCGAGACTTTCGTTTTCTCAGCTCTCGCGGCTCGGCCTTTACTGTAGGACGCTTTTTTGAAGTCATCTTTGACTTCTGTTTTTCTGAAGGTTTTTTCCTCTTCGAACTCTCTCGCGACGGCAGATTCTCAGGCTGGTCCACGGTCAAATCCACTTCAACGGGTTCTTGCCGAGCAACTTTCTTGTCAAAACCATTGATATCTGGAGACAACTCCTCTAAGATGCTGTTGTAATCGTAGAAAGCAGAGAAATATTGATCAATTTTCCCGAGGATATTCAACGTCGGAATTCTCTGATTCAACGGAGGTTTTACCTGTTGAGGATTAGTTCGCATGATCCCTTGATGGTCGAAAATCGCACCCATATCGTGTTCCTGGCTTGGAGAAGTCGTAATAATATCAAGTTGTCGGTTGCCAATTTTCAGAACAACACGTCCGCTCTTGAATACCTGAATTTTTCCAAAAGGCTGATCATGTTTGAAATTCTGAAGAGCCGAAGCCTTGGGAGGTTCGTTTCGTTGAGAATAATTTTCGACGAACAATGGACCGGTCAAATCCTAAAAGAGTATGAATAATTTAGCTCTATATTTAATCTAGTTACTGGGTTTTCCACGTTCAGGTTTTGTTCTTTGAGTCTGATATCTTCATCAACAAGCTTGTCCACATTGTCATTATTCATCACACGGAGGGAGCTAGGAAGCTGCATTATGAATAGACCGTCATATCCATTTTCTAGAAATTAAATTTCAAAAAATAAATTTCAAAATAACCTACTTTGCCTGAAGATTTGCTTGAAAAAGTTGCCCGCAACTTTCGAACAGGCTTTAGTTCCATCGAATCGCTTCTGGAGAGAATTTTCATGGAAAATCATCTTGCCGATGTCGTTGACATTCCGAAACCGAGGTTCTTCTAAGGGTAATTTTTTCGTGGCATATTTATTAAGCCAGTGAGCAGGCTGAGCGAGGGGAACGGGATAAACTGGGACAATTACATTCTTGGGATTTTCATATATGATCGGAGATGAAGAACTGTCTTCTTCCAGAGCTTCTTCCCATATCGCACGAAATTTAGTTTTCTTACTCTTAGCTGGCTGAACTTTGATGGATGTCGATTGCAGGTTCGATTTTGTGATCATGGAATTTACAAATGGCTCGAGTTCAGCAACTTTGCCCTTCTTTCCTCTCGCTGTTTTTGTCTTGAGTTGCGATCCAACGTCATCGTTAATATCGAGAGTACCGAGGATTTCTTCCGTTCCTACATATGATGATATAACTCATGGAAAGGAGAACAAGAACAAACCAGTTGGAGCTTTCCTCGGTTGACGACGTTTCTGCTCTACGGGTTGCGGAATCAATCCCACCTCTCCGATTTCAGCAAGATCAATCACCTGACCGATGTGAGGGCCTTTGGGATGTTGTTGCCGACGATTTGAGTTTTTTTTTCTAATTTGAATTCTATAAAGTAGTTAAAAAAGTTAGCGGGAAAATTCTTGGCAAAGATCCAACAAACTTTTCTGTTTGTTTAGAAGTTCCTGGTATATCAGCATCAATAGCCGCGTTATCGTTAGTTTTCTTCTTCATTTACTTGGTAAGTTAGTAAAAGCCCCAAACCAGAAGAGTATAAATATGAATATGGAATAAGCTAAGCGACTTGAAAGTGTTTAGCACTTTTTCGTGCTGAAACCAAAAATACTTTGTTCGGCAACATCAAAGAACTATTCATTAACCTAGTTAACTCAACAACGAAAAAACAAGGACCATTAACAAGCAATTTCTTCTTCTAATTGAGGCACTTCCGACACTAGCTCGACTTGACAGTCGTAGAGTTTCTCGAATTTCCGACAAAATGGGCCGATCACATTGTCGATGGAGACTTCTCTACTGAGTTCTTTGGTGATCGAGGTTGATTCTTTTCCTTCCAGCCCACAGGGGACGATAAGATCGAACCAGCTAAGATCAGTGTTACAATTGAGAGCCAGACCATGGCTGGTGATGCCATGACGGACTTGGATACCGATTGCAGCGATTTTTCTATATCCATCAACCCAAACACCTGAAATAAATACAGCCGATAACTCCAATCTTCATTTCAGCTGTCCTACCTGTATCTTCAGTTCTGGAAACACCAGGAATACGATAATCATCTGTCAACAGCTGAATCAGAACCTCTTCAACGGAATTGACAAACGCTTTTACACCTAGAGATAATCCAGAACGAGAATTGTTCTCCCTCAGACGAATAGTACGTAAATCAAATACGGGATAAGCAACTAGCTGTCCGGGACCGTGATAAGTAATCATTCCACCACGTTTGATTCGATGGAATTCAGCTCCTATTGATTTCAAACGCGCTTCTTCTTCCTCCGAATACAAATGACCACGAAGACCAACTGTGTATGTGGGATAGTGCTCAAATAAACAAAGATAGTGCCTGAAGATGGAGATTAAGATACGTCCAGTAGCAGAACAACTTACTCGCTAATTACTCCTTGATGTTTTCTCTTGTTCAGTTTTTCGAATAATTGCTCCTGGATGGCGAGTCCACGGAGATATTTCTGCCGTCCGAACCATAGAGCTTTGATCAGAACCATTTCTACTTACGCTTCGGAATGGGAGCTGCAGTTTTGTACAAGCGATCTTCACGATTTCTACCAACAAATTCCGTCTTTCCAGCGTGGAAGATTCTTCTCAAAGCAAGGTTATCCGGACCTGCAGGACCGTATTCTTTGTCACGAGAACGACGAACAGTCTGATCAAGTTTTCTTTGTTCCTCTTCCTCCTAAAAACCCATTTCTCATCAACATTTCTATATAAAAACTTACTTCTCTTTGTTTCTGCAGAGATTCGAGATCGATCGGTCTAGTGTACTTGTAAGGGAATTCTTTCTCCGGATGCCAGGAAGCGACAACACCGTTTTTTAGGGTAACAGTGTGCCACTTTCTAAAACAATATCGGATATCTTTATTGAAAATCTTATATCACTTACGTCGGATTGAACTGACTGGAAGAAGCTCTACTAGTCTGAAGGAAACGGAAGCAAGGGGAACTTAACAACTTCATATGAAGACTCATTTCCGCAGCTAAGACAGCATTTAATGAGAAAGCAAGATCATCTCAATGGTCGAACAGCGACACAACGCCAGAGCTGAATATGTAGGTACATATAAAATTTTCATATTAGAAGCAGTCGGTCGGAAAACACATAGTAAAGTTGCTTTCTTTTTTATTCAATGTTTTTTCCAGATAGTTATCTTCTGACAATATTACCAAAAATATTCTATGTCATTTCTCCGTGAAGAAAATCTGAAGCACGAGAATTCATGAACGAGGAGGATCTTCCTCTCATGGAAAGAGAGCAGAGAGAAAGTGGAGAGAAGATAGAAACAAGGGAGAGAACACGGAAGCAGAAGAGACACGAGAAGAAAGAAGGCAGAGAGATGAGACCAATGAACGTGAGAGGAAACCGAGGAAAAAGTGGCCGACAAATTTCCATGAGGGAGCGGAAAAGTTTCGAAAGCTAACTCTCGATTTTGTATGAGAAATCCTGATGTGCATAGTTCCCGAAACAATTAATGTAAACCAACTTCATAAGAGGATATCCCCGAGTCTGGAGATCCAGAAAATCCAAAAATTAAAGAATTTCGTCCATATATGGATGAGGAATAAGGAAAAGAAAATTAAGGAGGACAGTCAAGAGACCAAAAAGTCAAGGAATATCTGACTAGTTTCGTTTCGTTCTTGATTTCTTCGCTGTTCTCGTGTCCTGTCATCTTTTCCTTTGATTTTTTTGTCTTCTGAGAACTCTATTCAGCTCTTTTATCCTTATTGCTCTGTAAAGAGTGCTTTCAAATATTGAAGATTTGAGGAATGAGGAGCTAGAAGGGGCTGTTTATTAAATATTTGACAATTATCTAAGTGGGCTTTTCTTTGCAAATTTATATGAATCTTGTATACTGGATTTCGTCATTAGTTCAGAAGGCGTTGAACTTTCTGGAGCTGGAATGAAGGATATTTGTAAACGTAATTTTGAAGATACTGATAATTTCCCTAACGACACATTTTTATATGAAAAAAGTTGGATTTGGTAAGTGTCGTCACTGCTTTATCGAAATTTATTTGTTGAACTTCGGGGCGAACTACAATTTTAGTTAGAGCTGCGGATCGTATTTATCCCGAAGTCGATGACTTTTGCCGATTTCTATATTATTATTTCATTAATGTTAAATAGTTATAATACACTTCTCTCCTATTGTTAAGCTGTGTATAAATGTTATTTTGCTTGCACTCATTTTGATCTTGCTGAAATCTACTTTCAAAAGATTTTACAACTTGAAGTAAATGCTAATAAATCTGATAATAGGTTTCCAATACAGTTTTCAGAAATTAATTTCTAGAAAAAGTACCTAGTTGGAACATACCCTTTAAAACATTAATCATTTTCAGACTAACATGTATAATTTTAATGATAACTATCTATATCCTTTATTCATATTCACTTTAAATAATCGTTCTTTTTCACAGATTTCTAAGTACTATTCATTAAGTTACACTTCGATATAGACAGGAAAGAGTTTTGCTCACAGGAAATTGACCAGTTGCAGCGTGAGATCGTCAAATATGCAACTCAAATACTCATTTTGGAACACGAGAGTCTCGAAGCAAAAACTGTCTTTCGGTAGAGAAGTTGTAGTTCAAGTTCAGACAAACTGAGGGATCTATCAGTTCCGGAAGATCCTTACCGTCATTGTAATTCGGAGTATTTTCCAAGTCATGTCTCAACTTGAAAGGGACGCCGTCAATCCCACGAATTTCCTTTGAGAGATGGATGGAGAGGTTGTTAAACTGTTTAGTGCCGCCAAAGACTTCCAAATCAGTAGTACTGTGACGATGTAAACCCGCAGTCAGACTTCGATTGTGAGGAATGTGTGAATATGATTTGTCATGGAAGGATTGATTGTGGTTCGGTTTAACGTAAGTCTCAGGGATAGTTGCAACCTTGAAGCAAATAATGAATCCATCAACCTCGCCAGCAGAACTGTAGCCCTTTGGAGGACGCTTGGACTTGTTGAGAACGATTATATCAGTGACAGCATCCAGTGTGTTGTTTCTGGGAGTGAATCTCGCACAAAGAAATTTCTTACGTAATGCTTTCTCGTCTGCAAAAAACGAACAATACATGATAAGCTGACACGACTCACTTGAATCAATAGTGAAATCTATACTAATAAAGTTTGCTGGAATAGCTTCACGTGCACTGATGATCAGGAGATCAGTAATTACTTCCAATTGCAACTGAATTTTCAGGATCAGGGTGGATAAAGACTCGTAAATCCGACAATAACTGGTGATTTTTCGTTAAAACTTACCGGATCATGGACTCTTCGAGATACAGCAAGATAACGACATGTCTTCGCCCACAGTGCAAAATCTTTATATAGATCGGCATCGGCACCATTGCTGGTCTTCAGGATCTGAAATTGATTGATGAAAATTATCATCCCATATAAAACAAACAAGAAATTACCGGAACGTAGTTTGGAGGACATTTGTTTCTGTTAGAGATCACGACTATGGAAACAACAGGTAACTCCTTGTCCATGATCAAATATTCCAGAAAAACTGACGAAAGAAAGAAAAAAGATAACAGTCGCAGGTTGCAAACTAGATACTGCAAAAAAAACAAGTCATTTAATTACATTTATCATTTGAGAAATTACTCCGCTCAAATACAAATTTCAGGAATAATTTTTCTCTAGTTAGGGCCTGACTTTATACAATTGAAAGGTCGTCAAAGCACTTGCACTCGAGAGCCTCGCTTAAAGTAATCCTAACCGAATTCTGAATCAGAGTATTAGGAATTCGGAATTTGAAGTATAACTCTGGAAGTGGAAAATATACAAAAATTAATTTTTTATTGATCCTGTTCGAAATTATTAAAAAACGCTGTTCTATTTCGAAAGATACGACGTGATCAAGAAAACCTCTGACGTCCATTTCTAAGGGAACTAAAAGAACCTAATCTTTACCAGGTCGTGATAAGGTTTCTAAATCTGTCAAAGATCATCGCAGCATTCAATCTTTTTAATGTAAACAATTCTAAACACATGAGATTCCTTATCATATCCATTCTACTGAACAATTTCTGATTTTAGTATTAAATAATTTCTCTTTCAATCACAAATGTTGATCACAAACGAGGGAAGTATTTGACTAAATCCCTTCGTTCACTGCTGATTCACAACTTATCATTAAATCAAATTGAATAATTAAAGTTAAATCTGATTTTCGAATCAATATCTTATAGATTTCTTTAATTCATAAAAATTAATTAAATACAACGAATGTAAATTTTTCGAAATTACTTTTTGCATTTCGGAAAATAAAAAATATTTTTTTAAATGTTACATTCAGGTATCTTTAAGTTTTCTAAAAAAGCACTGTACGACCATCCTATTGGAATTATTTTTTAACTTTAGCTGCTTGATCCTCTGAGTGACGGATTAGACAGTGGAAGCATTCACGAAACTAAGCTTTCGACGCTGATCTTTTTTTTGACGGGGAATCTTCGTAGACTGAATCATCAATCCCTAATTAGAGCTCAGCCTTCTTACTGTTTAATCTGGCCAAAGGGCGGTCCGATCATTGAAATTGCCAATCGCCCAGAGAAATCCGATTCTCGCACTACTTTCGTCATCAGTTCCATATATCGCTTTGCACTTTATTTTTTTCTTATTATTTATTTTTTTTCTCCTCGAATTTTCAACAGAGGATGTTGTTAGTTATCTAATTCTTCGTCGAGAACGATCAGTGCACTTGATCTCGATTGCCTTTTCGGTTAGAAAAAGCACGAACTACTTTTCAAATTTGCCAGGACCAGGTTGTGACGTTGTTATTTGTTATAAAAACAGAGTGAACCAGTGAGAGTAATGTCTGTTTTTTGTCCGAGAGACAAGATTATAGGCTAAATAAACGCTACGGGTCAAAACAGTAGCCAATAGCCGAGGGCGGTCTTGTTCGTTTTTTGAATGGGAAGAATAGGTGAAAGGCCAAGTAGATGGATATCGGCGTCTGTGGGACCCAGCTATCGTGCGGACCCCCGAAAATGGTGACAACAGCTACAGGCTGTCCGCAACGACGACCAAGTCCATCGTCGCTGGCCCGCTTGCTGCTTTTTGGACGAAGGCTTAAAAAACGACATTTACAGATATAGACACGGTTTCTCTCGATATCGCTCAAAGAAAGCGCTCCTTAGAAGGAGTGATCGCTCTCATCGCACAACTCGAGACAATAGCTGTTAGCGTACTCTTGTTGTGAACGCAAAAATGACGGTTGTCGGCTTCTAATATCCAATTTCTCAAATTCCTTTTTTGGGTAGAATATTTTTGAATCCCCAACTTTGTTATTTTCATCAACCCCTCTGGCGAGATCACCAAGTTTCTTTTATTCAATGACTAAGAACTCTTGACCATGGATTTACTCTCCATGACTCATTTACCGGATTTTTTGAGTGTCGCGAGATCGATGAATCATTCGACTGACCACTATAAAATCCCCTGATAACTTTTGTTTCAATTCGTTTGTTTGCTCAATCCAATTCTGTTCTGTTTCAGAAATGAACAGACATCGAAACTTTGGCGGAGGTCGAGAAATCACGGTTTTTTTATGTGCGGTTGCGATCCTCGTTGGAGCAACATCCAAGGGCGAGAAACGACCAAAGATTCTTCAGGATGAATCTCTCGTAAGTTTTAAACCCGTTTAGTCTTTTCAAGTCAGTTTCTGATAGCTCAAAATACAGTACTTTGATCGCTCGATCCCTGATTACGAGACCGTTCTGACTCCTGCCGACTTCGAGATGAGTACTCACATGTCAGACGTCATGCAATTCAATACCGACCAGGGCGATATCTGGGATTCCGATGCCATGTACAACCTCGACAAGTTCGAAGGCGATATTGCAAACGATGTAAGATCTTGTGGAATCGAAAGCAAAACAACAGGGTGATTTTCAGCTGAATGCCTCTACTGTTCCACTGTTCTTGAACGGGGGTCCAACAAATTCCCAGGGGGGAAATCAACACAATGCTATCCGCAACCGACGACAACTCTGGCCTAATGGCAAAATCCCCTACGCCATCTCTAGCCAGTACAGCAGCTACAGGTGGGTATTTTCATCAAGAATAACATCTACACCTGCAAACCCTCTGTCCTCTCTGAAAAAATTGTTTTCGCTCAGACGACAAATACATTTATAAAAACTGTAGCCGGATTCAATTCAGTCTTGTTTATTCAGTTCGATTTAGTCCGAATACCTTTGTTACATTCTGTATCAGACAGTTCAAGTGTTTTTGAAAGAAAGTGTAACTGGATTAACAAATAATGAGTTTTAGTCGATCTGTAATTGCCGGTTCCATGCAAGAATACACGAAGAACACTTGCATCGAGTGGGTCCCGAAGACCAACGCTGACACCGATTACGTCTACATCATGCCTGATCGCGGGTGCTACTCCATGGTCGGGAAAACAGGAGGAAGACAGACGTTGTCTCTCGGTAATGGATGTATCCAGAAGGGAATCATCATCCACGAAATGATGCATGCTGTTGGATTTTTCCACGAACAATCCAGAACCGACCGTGATGACTTTATTACAATCATGTGGAACAACATTCAGCCAGGAATGGCCGGACAGTTCGAGAAATATAGTACTGCTACCATCCAAGCCCTCGGATCCGAATATGATTACACCTCGATCATGCACTACGGACCCAAGGCATTCAGCAGAAACGGTCTTCCAACAATCGTTCCCAAACATAAGGCTACAATTGGACAAAGATCCGGATTCAGTTCAGTAGATTCCTACAAAATTAACGCTCTGTATGGATGTCCCACGAATGGAGGCCCCCCTACCTCTGCTCCAGTCACCCAAGGACCCCCTGCCCCTACGAACCCTCCGGCTCCGGTTGTCACTCTCATTCCTCAAACGACTACTCAACGTCCTTATCCTTCTCCTCCAACAACCAAACTGCCTCCTCCTCCGGTAATCGAGGAGTGTAAAAACATAAGACCAGACTGCGATCAACTGGCTCAACAAGGCTGGTGTCAAAGGAATCCTGGCTGGATGAAGAGCAACTGCCCGATCTCCTGTGGGATGTGCAAGCCTCAGCCGGTCCCGGAGTGCGAAGATCTGCGTGTCGACTGTCCTGAACTCGTCAAACGTCGTTACTGTATCATGGCTCAGAACTTTACTAAGACTTACTGTGCGAAATCCTGCGGATTCTGCTTCGTCCCTCCAGTCACTGAGATTCCTGACCCAGGACCAGGACCAGTTGACCGTCCTGGCAAACCCACTATCGTGACCAAAATGCCAATGGTGACGTTCTGGCCGACTTTGAGGTAGAATTCAGGTTGTTTGTCTATTTTAAAATCCGTCTTTCAGGCCAGACGAAAGCATAACTGCCTCTCCCTCCACTTCCGCTCCATTATCTAGCTCTTCGACCCCTTGCCAGGACAGAAAACACTTTTGTGGCCATTGGAAAAAAGCAGGATTCTGTGAAGGGATTTTCATGGGGTATATGAAGAAGAACTGTCCAGCCAGCTGTTCTTTCTGCTGAAAAAGTTTCTTTTCATCCAGAAAAGTTCCAATTATTTTGGTCTTTCATTTTTCACGAATACCTTGTTGATTTCCTTGACAGTTAAATAATGTTAAGACTTTGCCCTCGGGCACTTCAACGTGTACACCATGTGAAAACCCAGTAAGCACCAACGGTGCACTCTTTTGAAGAACATCTTTTGGAGAAAAGCCATTTTCTCGTCTTCTAATAATGTTCTATTAATTAGAATAAACACATCCGATAAGTCTTGGTGAAACAAAAGAGAAAAAAAGATAAGGGACCGTGCGTTGACTGCATGACAGAGGCTTTCATCCAACAAGTTTTTTTTCTTTGGCCGCAGTAGTGTGCATATTGACGACTGCGAACAAGGCTAAAACAGCATTCATCCAGTTGACTTCTCAATCTAAAGAATTAAGTTAATTGTTATTCCTCCTTTTTTCGCGGAAAAATTTAATTCTGTTAATATTAAAGCAAGGTTTTGTAGTGTATTTTCCTGCAAATCATGCCTGGGATTGAGGATAATTCCGGCCAGAGTTTTTCTACAACTGTGAGTTTTCATTGATTTTTGAGTGTTTATATAAAAATTCCAGGTTGGGTTACTCTATGTATTCAATTTGATTGTCGGTACCGGTGCTCTCGCGTTACCCAAAGCATTTCAGACAGCAGGATGGCTTTTAGGAACGATACTTTTGTTAATTTCTGGATTTGTCAGGTATTTATATACAAAATTATCGGAATACAATCACGATTTTGTGATTTCAGTTACATCTGCGCTACCTTCATACTAGAAGCTATGAGTGTGACTAATGCTGCTTTGAAATCTAATGGACAAGCTCAGAATGGAGTTCATTCCATAGAAGACGAAGAGAACACAGGTATCTATATATCAATCTCGTTTGGATTTATATCTTCCTTTTCAGATGAGGCAGAGAATTCTTCAGAGGAGCAATTCGTCCATCAAACAAGATCCTTCGACATTACTAGGAGAGTAGAATTGAGCGAGATGTCGTTGATGCTCCTTGGAAGAGTAGGAGTCATCGGGACCTACATCGTCCTCACTCTGTATCTCTTCGGAGATCTCGCTATTTACTCGACTACAGTGCCGAAATCGTTGATGAACGTCCTCTGTGAGTCCCCAAACGCAACTAAAATCACATCAGATCTTCCTTGCTACATCGACAGTTTCAACAACATCTCCAGAATGACTGTGTACAGGATCTGTGTGGTAACTTTTGCCATCTTCTGTCTCCCACTAGTTCTGGTCGGAATGGCCAGGACTAAGTACATCCAGCTTGCGACCACGGTGTCCAGATGGACAGCTTTTTCCTTGATGATCGTCCTTGCTTCGATGCAGTTGATTCAGAATGGTCCTCAGGCATCACCCTCGGCCGTCGAAGTCAACGGATTCGGATCTCTTTTTGGGGTGGCCATCTACGCCTTCATGTGTCATCATAGTATCCCTGGTTTGATCACTCCTATCAAAGACAAAAGCTACTTCAGCTATAAACTCATTTACGTGTACGGAGTGATTTTCGCTTTTTACTGCACCTTATCTGTCACAGGATCCTTCGCATTCCACACTGTTCAGGATGTCTATACACTTAATTTCCTTCACGACGATAAGACTAGTTTTGTATACAGCATTATTGACTATTTCCTGGCTTTGTTTCCGGTGTTCACTTTAACCTCGAGTTACATAATCGTTGCCATAACCCTCTCCAACAACCTCAGAGTACTGGTCTCGATGTTCAAATCTTCCAGGTAAGACTTGTTCTACTATAATTGACGTTCATTAATTTCAGTCAATCGGTGAGTGTGGAAAACGAGGCCCTTTTAAATAGCGGTTCCGACACAGAAGATGCCGTCGAATTACGGCCGTCTTCAACTCAGCCGAACAATTATTCCGCTTTCGCCGATCAATTCACCCATTACTTTATTCCGGTGATCGCTATCCTTCTCCCGACAGTCCTTTCTTTTTTTAATGACAATGTCCTTTTCTTGGCCTCTATTACGGGCTCTTATCCCGGGGTCGGAGTCCAATTTGTCATCCCCTCTCTTCTCGTTCTCGGAGCTAGGAGGTTTGCTCGAAGCAAGCTTCATCAGAAAGTCCCTTCGACCTTGAGAAGCCCATTCAGTCACGATTTCTGGCCGATTCTAACTTTGATTTGGGCAGCATTTACTGTAGTCAATGTCACAATTCATCTTTTCCATTTCGGGTGATTTACATTCCTATTTTTAAATTCTTAATAAAGTTATTTACGAAGGATTTTGAATACGAGATGGATGATTACAGTCTGAATTGTAAATGAAGATTAAATCAACCGCGCAGGTGGAAGGAATCAGCAGTCAACTCAAGAACTTCTTTAATCGTCTATCCGGTGGATCAAGATAGGATCTTCCGCTATCTTTTCCTTCCGACTTAAAGCAAGATGATTCTTGAAAACAAGCACCCGTAGGGTGTTTTTTACGATGAGAGAGAGCTTTTAGAAAACTGGAGTGAACGCGAATAAGTTTGGATCAAGTATTCTCATGGCCTCTTCTTGGTTTTCTTTGAATTTCTTTCCCCCGACATGCTTTGACTATTTTGTTTGCCTTATTTGTCCATTTCTAGACGCTTTGAGTGTAGGGCCCGAAACAAGGAGAACGATGCCTGCGGTCCTTTCACCGATCCTGACCGATTATGTCGAATATGGCTAGAAAAAATTCGCTGGCCAGGTTCTGCTCAGAGTTTCTATTGGCTTTATTACGTTTCGATATTGACCCTTTGAGTTGTGAGAGACTTGAGAAGATTCCCTTTCATTAGAGAAGCTTTTCGAGAGCTCTGTTGAGATGTTTTGTTACTTCGATGAGGAACACATCGAGTGCCGGCAGTTCGGTCAATTCATCTTTATTCAAAAAAGGACCGATCAACATGGGATAGCCGCAACAAGCGGACACCCTATCCCGTCGATCGTCGTTCGGCCTAACCAACCTGACCAGGTAATTTGCATTGTCCGTCGAGACCGTCTTCACTTTCGTTTTTCTCGTTGCTCTTGTTAGAGACCCACAGAGGTCAAGTCTACAATGCGAAGGAATTGGCCAACTCGGAGAAAATAATCTTGGCCGCTTTGGAACTCTACCCCGACATTGCCGTTCCTTGTTCCAAAACCAGCCTCCCACATGTAAACCTTCGATCGCTCGTTGTTTTACCTTCTTTTCTCACTCCGGGGCGTCGCGATGTGTGTGTGCAATTCTCATGCCTTAAAAATTCCGAAAAATTTCCTCCATGCCGTGATATCCTTTCCCGAGCCATGTGATTTAGGACACACGAGAATATTTGGTAGCTGTAGTAAAGATGAGACAAGATCGTCCTTGTTTCTACTGGCCTGCGCAATATCAGTCGGTCGGCGTCAGCAAAGCGGTCGAGGCCGTTCTTCGGAGATGGAAAAACTGACCGTTTGTTCATGTATTCGTAAAATACGTGTAAACCATCCTTCAAATTCTATTGGCAATCATTAGATAGAGAGTACTCCGTTCCTTTGGTTCCCCAGATGTTGATTTCATTATTTACGCTTTTTTCTCTTTCATTGTGAACTTAATTTATTCACTTTTGTATTTCTTCTAACGTAGAAACTTGAAAGTTTGTCCCAAAACAATTTCGTAAAAATAATTGTCTCTCTTCCTTATAAAAATATAATTTCGGAATCAAAGACTCTGGGAGTTTCTGTAAATTTTCGAGAAATCGTGTCGAGACAACAGTATGGAAATAGTTGCTTTTATTTTCCTAGCAATAGTATCTGAATCGGATTTCCAGGGTTAGAACTGCTAGCTATGGGGCTCTCTTCACCGGTGCTCCTCTCCTTGAGCGCGGTGTTCATCTTCGTCGGTAGCTGTATCATCATCGCTAGTGGGTTTACCACAGATTGGACAGAATATGAGGTATGTCGACTTTTCAATTTTGTTCATTTAGCAGCCAAGTTGTTTTCCTCGAGGACATTTTTGACTTTAACGATGAGGAAGAACAAATAACTCGAAAAACTGGAAACCAGATTTGGCCCGACAATTTTCTTCACTTTTTGGGAACTATTGAGTTGTTTTCCGATTCTCCTTTTCTTGGGACACACTTTTGAAGATTGTAGTGAAGGACAATGATTTAATTAAAGGAAATTTCAGGTGGATAGAAAGGCAATTGTGAGCAACCAAGATGTGGCAAAAAAAATCGGAGACAGCTTTCTGAGGAATCCGATTTATTTCACCAGAACACACGGATTGTATCATATTTGCTTCCCGAACAATGTTCCTACAGGTCAGTTAGTTCCAATGGTTGAATTCAAATTGGATTTATCTGTCGTAAATCCGTTCCATGTTGTTCCGGATGAAAACGCGTCTTTTCGAATCTGTTCCTTTTGCAATAATTCGAAAACCACTTCTGAAAACACAATGCATCTCATTATACTTTCGGTAGCAAATTCAAAAGAGATGAAATTCATAGGCGGAAATTAGGAATTTTAAGCACTTCTTGAGGAGAAAAGGGAACAAAAAATTCCGACTTTCTTCAAGTGCATCGCAAAAAGAAATATTTTTAATTAAAAAATTCGTTTCCAGATATCGGATCCTCTACCTACTTGACCAGCACTTGTATTGAGAATCCTGATCTGTATCCACAAAGTGCAGTCTATGAGAAGTATAACTCGAACCAGAAATTCCGTTTTTATGCCCTCAGGGCCATTCTTGTATTTTTCCTTCTGGGACTCGCTTCTCTGGGAATTGCAATGGTCATTGGGATCATCAGTTGCTGGAGTCAGAGGACGAGATACGTCAAGATGACTGGTATAGTTCTAATTGTTGCTAGTAAGTTTACTCAATTTAATGGTCGAGGATTGAAAATGGGAAATTTCAGTTTTCTTCTTTATCGCCACTCTATGTCTTTTCCACTTGGTCGAATACTGGGAGTTCAGCGTCCTGAAGACCTCGCCTTTTATAGGGTCCTGGGATCCGGTAATTGTTAGATAGTGATATATTGAGGGTTATTTTTTTATTTCAGAGCCTCCGTCAATCAACAGAATATAAACACGGATTGTCCTATTACGGATACTGGATCGGCCTCGTGTTCCTCAGCATCTCGGATATTTGCTTCTTTCTCGCTGTCAGTGCTATTCACGTAAGTTCATCGTCAGAGATTAAAGGAAATAGGAGTTTTGTCTTCAGAAAGAACGAGATGCGGCTTTCGAAAACAAGCACCAGGCTTATCTTCAATACATGGGAGCTGATAAATCCGTCATGCCCTACAGCTATGGAGGACCCTATGGGATGAATCCCTACGGCTACCCTGGAGGCTACTACTCCCAGTACCCCACAATGAGCGGCAACAGCTATTATGGTTATCTGACTTACGGCCACTAAATTAAAAACCTCATGAAAAGCCGAAAATTGTCACAACGAAGCTCATTTCATAATTCTTGCCAAATGTTCTTTTTCGATTAGTAACGTCAGAATTTGGAGTGAATTCCTCTTCAAATTCTCCGTTGAGAAATCTCAGATTGTTTCCCATTTTTACTTAAATTCATCCACAGAGTTTAATTTAGTCCAAATTTATCGTTCTGACTTCACAAACTGCCTAATCCTCAGTTATTTTTGTCTGAAAATGATGTACCTTTCGTCTTGAACATTGTGCAGCCAATGAAATATTGTTTTTCTCGGGTAAGCACATAAACGTTTGATAAAAGTTTATCCCATTTAAAGCATCAATGAATATTTTTTCATAAAGAAGATCATTTTATTTAAAAGAACTTCAAAATTCTGTATATCAATGCAAGAATTTTGAAGGATGCATTGAAAATCATCATTTTGCTGATTATCTTCCCGACACAGGACAACATGAGATTTGCGAATTTCTATGTTTTTGAATCTGATCACTTGTTTGAGAAAAGATTGAATAGCCGTAATTGATACAACAACATACTTGAGTTCGAAAAAATAATCACGATAGGCAAATTCCATAAAGAAAGCGATTGAATTCAAAGTGGGAGGTCAAGAGCCCGGCAGCACGTAAGCAGATACCTCTAAATTTTTTAACACCTATATGAAATTTCATACAACTATTCTCTTGTTCTAGAATAGCGTTCAGTGAAATGGACAACAGATGCTGAATAGGTAGCCAATAAAATAAAAAATGAGCTACAATTTTTTCAAAAGATCGACCTGGATAGCTAGATTTACCTTCCACATTTTCAATAAAGAAAAAAGTCCAGTTTGAAAAATCGGTAAAAAAGTACCCTAAAATATTACAAGTATAGACCATTTAAGTATCTTGAAGTAAAAAACACTCATCTCAGAAAAGAATTCAGAAACCTTCCAGTACAAGTTATGTCTATTTAGAAATTCATCTTTTTTAACTTAATTGTACTAAAATCAATACTCTCATAGTTACTGTCCATTGAACTCTCAAGGAAGAACAGTAGCTGATTGTAGTAAGATGAGAAAACTTGTTTTTATATTTATTTTTGTATCTTATTGCACTGAGCATGAGCAACAATAATTATTAAAACTGATTAAAATTAAAAATGATAAATGGCCGTTGGATTCTGGTTTAAGGTCCCGCTACGGACTGACGCAGCATCGTAGTCGTTCAGGTAATCAAACTCTCGTAATGCATCTCTCACATCTTCTCCTAATCCACCAATTGCTGCGGAATGATTATTTTTATTTATATGCTGTCCCGGTTGAGAATTAGTACTTTCGTTATAGACAGCGGCATCGGTTTGTCTTCTCTTGTCGTACCGATGGAGAACCTGCGGATCTCCTGCTGGGGACATCATTCCCGGGGAATGGAATCGGTCCTGGGGCATTTGGATTGTCCGAGGACTTAATAATTTCTGTTTTTCTACCATATTGATAGGAATGTAGACGACGTTATTGGGATTGTCGTTTGAATTGGAATCCGGTGATACTAGTTGGATGGGGTGTTCGTAAGTGCTTGGCTTCGGGGACAAGAACCCTGGGGACCCGGAGGACATATGGTTCTCAGAGAAACTGTCTGGAGTCTTCGACCTCCCGACAACCCGGTCAACGATTGGAAGAGTGGGAAACAAGTAACTAAATCCCCCATGTGGAGGAGGCAATTGGGAACTCCTGTGTCCCGGAAGGTGCTCTGGCTGGGAAGAAGCATTGGAATAGGATGGAGAAGCCGCTTGTCTGAATGCTCTGTTCAACGTCACTGATTCATAATTCTGTGGGTACCGACTTGAAGCGTTTCCCGTATAGAATTTTCCCGGGGCTTCTGCACTCCTTCTGGGCATAGTATCAGAGAGTGTTGGGGACATGTGTGCTGCAGACAAATCATGAATACTCTGGGATAGTTTAGCGTTATAGATATTATGAGGATTTGGAGGTGTTGCGTAGTCACTGTAGTCGTTATTGAATCTCTTTAATCTTCTGTTCTGGGTTCCTGGGGCATAATGCTCATCTTCCGGCTCATCTTCTATTCCCATGGCAGATTCTGATTTCACTCTCCTCATTCTTCCAAGAGTTTCGAATTCATTGAAAAATGGTTTTCTAGAAACATAGTTGGCGTTATTCAATTCCCCAGACTTGGATAATGTTTGCGAGAACTCATTGTTGTAGAAATTATTCTGATGTTGTTCTCCGTGTCTTCTTAGCCTCTGACGTTCGATGTTTTTGGTTAACGAAGTCTGGGCCTAAAATCGATTTCTATTTATTGTTTTTTGAAAGGGATACCCGACGAAAGTTGGTTTGTTGACACAAGGGGGAAAGTCAATTAGAGTTTTCAATAGAAACTTACGGGAGGGGTTTTAAAGGTTGTTCGAACCCTTCTTCGACCTTGCGAATCTTCCGAAGATTCATAGCTCGGCTGGGACGATCGTCCGTGTCCGGAATCTATCGATCGATTGGGATTACCGAGATTAGGGGTTCCTCCATAAGCAAGAGCAGGGGAACAGAGATTCCTCCAAATCGCCATTTCTTCCGAAAGGATTTCACGTCCACCGAGAGCTCCATTAGTTGAATTTATTAATTTTTCGATGTACTCTGGGGAATAGTGAACGAGACCCGCTTCAGCTTGAGTCAATAATCTGTGATTGATGGTAGGAGATCGGACCATCAACTTGTTCATCAATCTCGCAACCAAGATCTGGATGTGGAGCTTGGATGTGTGTAAGCCGTGTTTCAACTGAGCCACAATTATTGTCAGTCTTGTGTAGTCACCGGTTCTTGCTGCTATGACACTGAGAGATCTGAACAAATGCTCGAATCCATGTGACTGATCCAGCAAGCCAATAAGAATCTCCAACGAATAACATTTCGAATCAAGTTGAGGACTATTGATCGAATAAAGTATGACCTCGAGATTTTGAGGATTTTCGAGGAGAATCTGCCAGGCATTTGACTGTAAAGCGTTTTAGCAAATTACGGGCAGAAAAAAGTAAGAGTATTTACCGCTTTTTCAAGGACCAGCTTGATGCACTCCATACAATCAGCCTCCGACACGGAGGCTTTTCTGCGTACGTTCGTTGCTGAATTTTTGCGATTTAGCAGACTTGAGAACTTCGAGGACTTATTATTAGCAATATTTACAATCCCCTGCAGCACCACTACGACCTTAATCAATAGACCCAAGCCGTTGTGTTGTTTGGAGGCGAAATCTATAGGGAAGCTGGCTGATCTGAAAGAAGATTCTGAAAACACCCAAAATGGATCAATGCATACCTCTGATCCGTCAATAACAATTGATCTTTTAGTCTCAGCAGCAGAAATCCCACGTCAGACAGTCCCGTGCCGATTTGAGAAGCCGAAGCATTGGGGTTTTCGGATATGACGAGGAACTTCTTCAGCTGCTCAACAACTTGTCGGCATCGCTGAGCAGATGGCAAGGCTCCGTTAGGGGGGTCTTGGAAAGTCACATTCATGATAAAAGAAGGAGCGAACAAGGAGAGGACATTTGTCGGAAAGTCTGAAATTGAAATTATAAAAACTAATTGCAAACTTCGGAATCCCGAACATACATTAATCCGATAGGATTTGGAAACACAAAAGGATTCAAGCTAAAAAATAATTTTTGTCTTCAGGATGGATCGGTCACTGACAGGCAGCTTGTCGAAATTCGAAAGCGACAGGAGAAAAAAGAATAAGAAAAATAGAAAAGTTCCCGAGGAGTAGCGTCTATTGTACAAAAGCAATCGAAATAAACCGGTCGGAACAAAATACGATCCCAAACTGTATTATTGTCATCGATATAACTTCACGAAGACTTAACAAGTTTCAAGTCCAGATCAAAAATAAAACCAAAGTCCTCGAAAATTGATCGAAGGAAAATCAGAATGACTCTCGATAAAGTACTTGTCGGTCGACTTAATGAGCGCTAATCTCGATCTGGAGCTAAATTCATCGACAACGACTTTATCTCGGTTTTCTCATCAGCGACCCGCTCAATCTCTGAATTTTGCCCGCTCTTTCATCCACTCGCGCAAGTTATCCGTTGACATCGTCCTCCCACCTAGCAAACCAGGTCGATACTTGCTTTGTTTCATTTTCGACGACGAGATCGAGCCGTCCAGAGGTGCAGCACCGAGTTGGTCCGAATACCTGTCACTCGACCTTCGCGAATAAGACATTCCGTCATCGACAGTTTTCTCAGGTTAATCCTTTGATCATTGCAGATTAAAATGAAACAGAGCAATTCTAAACGCAGAATCGGGAAGTCCTCTGGATTAGGGGGAAATATCCGACTAATCATCCGAAACATTGTTTTTGAAATTTCGTTACACTTCCGATTTTTTGATTCACTAAAAACCCTAGAATCCGACGAAAATTGCTCGAATCAGGATCTGGAATCAAAGTTCTGAAAATTCGTGTCTGACAATTGCATAACAATGTATGTTTATAGTTCTTATAGTAACGTATTTTGGGAAATTGGTAGAAAATCTTAATTTTCTGGAGAAAATTGATTGTATCAATTAAATTCCTCTTGAATCCGGTAGGAAGTTCTGAAACCAGTAGCTCGAACGTTTTGCAGAGAATTCTGAAAATTAATATCGAACCAATTTTGTGAAAAAAATCCATTTCTCATCTTACAATGATGAGATTTAGTTTTTACATGACTTTTTGAAAATTCCCAGGATTAATCAAAGCCAGAAAACGCAATCAGGTCGTTCAGATTTTATCTTGTAACGGATATTATCAGGATCTTTCGCTCAGCCCGCTGGAAACCATCATTCATACAATTAATGACGGACACGGCTTTAAGAAAAATGAAAATGACTGTCGTGGATATCCGAAATCGAGAAGAGTCGGATCCAGTCTTCTTTCCTTTTGTGGGATCATGCTGTTGCGTCGATTTCTTTTTATTACATCTTTGTTCATTATTATAAACTCTGAGATTATCGAAGTTATTAAAGATAGTGCTGGAAACGAAACTGATATCTGGACCAATGAAGATGAGGAAGTAAAGGAGCAACTGCGTCCACCTGTGGCGGTGGTTCCTTCTATCCCGAGAGCCGAACCCATCCAGATCGAGACAACCACGAGCTTCCAGGACGAATGCTTGCCTAAATTGGATTTGGTATTTCTTCTGGATACTTCCGGAAGTATCGAGGAGATTTATCAGGAACATGTTCGATGGGCCGTTGCTCTCGTAGATTCTCTCCAAATAGAGCCAGACGCCGTCCACGTCGCAGCAGTACAGTATGCAGGATTCCCTCTTACCGAATTCGCTCTGGGAACTTATCCTACTGTTGACGATATCCGCCAGCACTTAAAGCAAATCAGTTTCCAATCAGGTGTGACTCGCACTGGTTACGCTCTCCGGAAAGCAGAAGCGGAACTTTTCCGAGAAGATAGAGGAGCCCGGTTTGTTTTCGTTTTCCAATGAAAATAGTTCTTTATTTCCAGGAAAGATGCGTTAAAGGTGATTATTCTCTTTACGGATGGACTTTCGATAGATGATCCACTCAAGCCGGCAGCCCAATTGAGAGATCTCAAGGGAGTGAAAATCTACGTTGTCAGTGTCGGAAATGATGGATTCGAATCGGAGATGAGCAGAATCGCCGGGAATAAAGATAATGTCTTTGGGTTTGTGGACCGATCTATAAATTAATCAAAATAATCCTGAATTCTTTAGTCCCGATGAGTTGCCGAGGTTGAGAACTGCTCTTCTGAATGATGCTGAGAGAGCCAGAGCTTGTAGCCAGATCGGAGCTGCTTGGTTAAGAAGACAAGAATCCACGACGCTGAAGACTCCAGCTTCTATACTGAACCAAGGAATTTTACCACCATTAGACTTTTTGGAACTGGTAGAAGATAGTCAAGAAGCTGAAAATGAAAAGAAAGAGAATGAAATCAAGAAAGTCATCGGCGAGGTGAAGCCAGAAGTAGAGTTCTTACATGATAACCTAAATAAAAAGAACCAAGAAAAGAAGATAGCTGATACAAAAAATGTCAAAGACATTCTTATTAATGAATCTGAAGAAGAAATCAGTGACACAATTGATAAAATATCTGAGCTTGTAACGACCAAACCTACAACTAGAGCTTCATCGACTTCTGCTCCAACGAAGCCTTCTACTACAACTTCTGTTAGGACCACAACAGTGAAACCAAAGACAACTTCTGTTAGAACTACAACAGTGAAACCAAAGACAACTTCAAGTATTCCTCCAACGACGAAGGCTAGAGCTTCTTCAGTTGTTAAACCACTTACAAAGACTACTGTACCAAAATTAGAGAAAAATGAAAAAGAGGTTTCTGTTCCGAAATTACAAAAGAAAATTAACAAAGAAGTTCCTTCTGCTCAAAAGATTTTCGCTGTCCCTGTGTTCCGACCCCCAATTGAGTCAGAGGATATCACAGATGTATTCGACATGGATGATAAGGAAAGAAAGCAATTCCAATCTTTCAACCCAACAACCAAGACTCCTTCATTTACCGTGAGAACTACAACTACAAGGAAACCAAGAACTCTGAAACCCACTACCGTCGGTGATTTGTCCACAACAGTCAAATCAACTACAGCTAAAACAACAACTCAGAATATACGAACAACGACTGCTAGAAGAACATTAAGACCGGTAACAACTCCTCGTCCAACAACTACTAAGGAAATTAAGACGACTCCCCATTCAACAACTACTAGAAAAGTAACGACAAGAATTCCCCGTACAACGACTACCAGACAAATAACAACAACTCCACGTACAACGACTACCAGACAAATAACAACAACTCCACGTACAACGACTACCAGACAAATAACAACTCCACGTACAACTACTATCAGACAAATAACAACAACTCCACGTACAACTACTACCAGACAAGTGACGACAACGAGACCGAGAACTACAACACGAAGTCGATTCAACCGTCCTTCAATATTGAGAAACAACGGCAACTGTCCTGTAGATCTACTTTTCCTTGTTGATAGTTCTGGTTCTGTTCAAAAGATCTACGATCAACAGAAGGAATTCCTCAAGCAGATCTTACAAGAAACTAACTTACAGGAAAACGTCCATCAAGTAGCCTTGCTTCAGTTCGCTGGAAGTGCTATTCAGAAAACAGAATGGAGCTTTGACACCTACTCGAACACCTCGGATCTGATGACAGCTCTGGAACGTGTCAGATTCATCACCGGAACGACCTACATCGGAGCTGCTTTGGAAAACGCCTTACAACTACTCGAGAATAGAAGACGCAATGTTCCGGCCATTGTAATCCTTGTCAGTGATGGTTTCTCTCAAGATGATGCTACAAAGCCTTCCGAGAGAATCAGAAAACTAAATACTTTGGAATTCTACTCACTGAGTATTGCTGAGTTGACGAACAGGTGAGTAACTAAACCGAAAATTGATTTTTTCAATCTTTTCAGTGATTACCTCACTCAACTTGTTGGTAGTCCGGACAACGTTTTTTCCGGAAAGGATGCCGATCAACTCAAGAATCTTCTTATCAAAAAACTCCACTGTTCTTGAACCCATTTTGACTAATAATTTACTCCTGAAAGGAGGGATTTCTAATAAACAAATATTTATCACATTATCCTATGATAAAAGATTTACCACTAATCCTACCCTTCGAGAAAGTAGATCTGACCCTCTTCGAATCACCAGATTTCGATAAACCAATGTCCACAACCAGAGCATGGAAAGTGTGTTTACGTAGGCGATCGCGTTATCAAAGATCGCGCAAGTGTCTGTTTGCTTCTGATTCATTGGCGGCACTCCTTTGCTTTCTCTCCCAGGAAGTTCCTTGCTGTCTTAAATTCCTAGGAATTTACAGATATTCCTCTTATTATTTTGATATTAGAATATTCAACAGGATCCTGGCTCAAGTGCCCATCTTAATCGGATTATGGCCGAGCACTTGACGACTAAGGACGGTTGATGATTTTTGAGGGAATTCGAGAGTCTAAAGCGGGAGGAAATCCATTTCCGATTGTTTATACTCGGGTTCCTACCTGTAGCCAGAAAAGGAGAAATCCAGTGAGAGAGGATAAAGGGAGAATCCAGCATTTTTCCCTGGTTCAGCATCAATTGTTTCTAAACACACCGCGTTGGTGGGAATTTGTTCTTTTGATTTTTAGCTAGAATTGAAAGCTAAAACGTTTCCGCTATCTACAGATTACGGAAAAGCTCGCTGTTAAAAGTTTCGCATTAGGTCCCTGATTTGACGAGCGTTGATAGATTTTGTCGAAGTACTTGACGGCAAATGAAAACGAAAGGATTTGAATTATTCGGACGATTTCGCGCCTTTTTGTTACTTTTCAAAGGTCATGGTCATTCGACTGGTTCGAGATTGTCTATTTTCCCTTCTGTTTTGAGTAGAAGAATGTCTGGCAGATCTGTCTATGTAAACTTTCTGTTTTGATATTCTAGCTTTCTTTTGTTCTACTGTGGTCACCTGTTTTATTCGGTGATTGCCGACGGATCAAAGTGAGTCTATTTACTCTTCCAAATCATCTGTCACGGCTAGTTATTGTAAACTTGTTGAAGCTAAGTTTCTTCGATGACGGAGGTGCGGGTCCACATGGGGAGGGTTTCTCCTGACGAACACGGACAGACCTGAGTCTCAAGAACCGGCGGTTGTCAATAATTAACTGGTCTCTTTTCTCTGAGGATAAGTACTTGACCGCGAGAACATAGGATGATCGATTTCGTACAATTTAATTGTTTTTATGAGTTCCATCTTGACTGGATTTCTAAAATTCTATTTTTTGAATTTGTTCCTGCGCGATCGCTCGGTCTTACCCATGGTCAGATCTCACTGATGCGAACGTACTCGAAAATTTGCTCGGTCACTCGTGCGTGGCCGCGGAATAGCAGTTGGACTTGAGCAAAACGTGAAGACGGAATGAAATCGGTATAGACGCGACAATCTACTTTTGTGTGCTCTCTTTACCTCTTTTGGCCTTTCCATATACCGGCAAACACGAGTGCTAATCTTGTGCGATCCAGTCAAAGATCGATTCCACTGTCAGTCTCACTCAAGTGTCCTTGCTCAAAGGTGGAAAAGTTGTCTAGTGACTTCTTGACATTTCATCTTCTTGTTTTGCTTGATGCTGAAAGTTGAAATTTTTTCAAAAATTTGCAACGCGAAGTCTTTTGTTTTTGCTTTTCTTTGCTGTATTCGTCATCGGAGCTCGGTCTAATTGCGCAATAATAAAGCTCGGTTTTCTCGCTCTTAATTACTCAATTTGCATGTCCCGTATTGTCTAGGTACATATCCAGTGTCCTCGAAATTTTTTCCCACGGATATTGTCGAGTCCATTTTTTCTGAAATATATTCATGATCTTCCAAAAATAGAAAAACCAGGGTCCTGGGGCGAACCGGACGTGAACAATGGAATATTTTTGGCGCCAGCGCCATTCTGATTCTATTCAACTTTTTTCCCGAACGGGTAACTGGCAAAACTGTCTGAAATTCATCTACTTGACAGTTTTGTCTCGATCGCGATCATTCAAAATTGGAATTGTTAGATATTGGGTCGGGTAGCCTTGATCAAATAAAAAATTAAGTTTGATTTTGCTTTCCCTATCTATGCAAAAAAAATTTGTCCTTTGTTTGATTTATTATTTTGCGAAAGTTTCAAACTTAAGACTTGGTGGTCGAACGATTTTGATTTATTTCTGGAAGAAGTTGTTCGGTAGATTCTAACAGCTGAGAAACCTCGATTAATGAAGATTTATATTTTGACTGTCGACTCGTGCAAGTGTTGCTTCGAATTGGAAATACTTTTTGCAAATGTCATATAAATCTGGCAGATTTCGTAAATCTGGAAGGTCTAGAGAATTTGACTGGTGTGATATATCTGGAGGATCCAGTAGATCTGGAACATCTAATGGATCCTGGAGGCCCAGCAGATCGAAAAGTCCGACAGACTGAATAGGTCTGTTAGGTTCAACAGGTTTAACAGGTTGAGCTTTTGGGGAAACTGACAGATCGGACAATCTGGCAGTTTTTTCATGCTCGATATGACCTCGATAATTAGTGGCGGCATTTTCTGACATGTCGAGACTTATTAATCCTTGTACTGCTGTCGCCAGTCTCGATCTTGATCCCGGCTGAATTCTTATGCCTTATTTAAATCTAACATTCATTAATTGTCAGCCAGATGTCATCTTTTCATAGGACCCGATTTTATTGCTGCTTGTTCGAGTTTTCCCTCCTTATTTGTTGACAGTTTGCTTATCAATTTGTACAGTCTGCTTCTTTCAATATTGTATGTGTATTCCTCTAACTTTTCTCATCTATATTCCGATTTCGAAAATTTTCACACATCCAATCGTTTTTAGCGATATCCTCGTAAATATAAATGGGACGAGTTCCGCGGAAAACCTTCAAGTGATTCCTCTAATTTCCTCCAATTTTTCATTCTTTTGGCATTGATTACCCGTTTTGTAACATTCAGGTCCATGAATTTCCTTTCAAGTAGAGTTTTCCAGAATTGAAGAGACTTCAGAATAAAAATGCAGAATTTTGGACTTTGGAAATCCATATCGAAACAATTTCGTAATAATTTTGTTTCTGACTCATATGTAGTACGATTTTAAAATTAATATTTGAAATGAGGAATCTCAAGATTATTTAAAAGACTCCGGAAATTCGTGTCGGGATAATCTCGTAAAAATAGTTGTCTTTGATTTTATATGGTTTATACGACGTTTCTTTTTATTGATTGCCTGTTTTATAATATTCAGATTTTCCTAATTTCCCTTTAACTTTTCTTCTTTGACGTTGATGACTCATTTTGCAATGTTCAGATTCTTCCGGACCGGTTCCGTTGATTTTATGGAAGAATTGACAGATATTTTGTAAAAATGAATTTAAATTATGACCTCTCAAATTTGCTTTGGCTTGTTTTTTCAGAGACTCACTAAAAAGCATAAAAAGGGAAATTTTGTTTGTGATCGTTTTACATAGTGCTTGTTTGGTCAGTAAATCATTGTTAGTTCTTTTCGTACTGCCGGAATGTCGAGAGCATATTTTATGAATATTTATTACTCATCCGAATGGTCAGCCCTGTTGCACAATCACTGAAAGTCCTTAATCCAGACTTTTGTCGTCCTCATTTCCTGATTGACTGTGAAAGTCGATTGTGTTTTTGGTTTTTCGTCCAATGTAATCCGATAGACTAGCCGGAGTCTATTTTTCTCAAGTTTTCTGATGGTCGCGCAAATCGATTCCGTGTTATCCAATTGCCTCGGTTTATATAGATGAATTTTAGCGACAATTACAAATGCTTCCTCGGTCTTCCTTGAATGAGAACAATAGGATAATCTGAATAAAATAAGTAGGTTCATTCCGTCCTTACAGATGTTCTTTCAATCTAATCTTTAGAATAACCTTATGCCAGCCGCCAAAATTTTCGATCGAAATTCTAAAGGTGCTACGACATCCAGCAGCGGTATGTCTGTCCCGCTAGTCACGAATCCTCTGAAAACAAATGCCAAAAGTGAGTTTACGAGTCTTGTTTTCAATTGTTATATTAAAATAACATTCAATCTCCATTTTACGATGATTTTTCAGGAGCAGAAAAGACGGAGGAGGAAAAACAGCGAGATCAGAAAAGAGCCGAGGAACTGGTGTCTTACAGGGAAAACCTGGAAGATGAGCTGATCAGGAAACTAGATGAACTCAAGAAAATCTGTCTTGAAGAAGCTGTAAGTTTCCTATTTTGGATTTTACTTTGGACCTTGTTTTTATTTTTGCGGAAACTTAAAATTGCGACTGTTCTATTTACCTTCTAATTAACCTGAAACATGATCCATAAAAATGACCATGCGAAGGCGGCAAACTTTTTGTTTTCTTTTACTGTATTGGATTGCGTAATGATATTTATTTGCAGGAGATTACCGGAGTCCTTCCAGTGGAAATTTACTTGACACTTCATCCCGATGAGCCCGCGCCGAAAATTAAAAGAAGGATCGGAACTGCCTTTGCTCTTCCGGAAGACGTCTTCGCAAATGCCCTTACTGTCGGTTTTTTGATTTGAAATAGAGTCTGACATTTGAATTTCAGGACGACAAGTTGGCACTACTTGAAACAGATATAAGGATACAAAAGGGAATCATTGCCGCCACAGAGAAAATGTCAAAGGATAAATTTATTAACAAATCCCTGAGAAAGAAGCATCGAAGAGATTTACAGAATGCTCATCACAAATTACGGGACCTTCAAAAGGGGTTGAATAAGATGAGAATATCAGTTAGCAAACCCGATGTTTCTAGTTTAGAGGGATCTGTGAACTCCGGAAGTGCTTATTCTTTGCATGGAATGAGTAAGTGGAGTTATTGTAGCCACTTAATAAGAGTGATTTCAGAATCTTGGAACGACGAAACGTCGTCTCAATACGGCCTCAGTGCAAAGTCCTGCCCCACAACCCCCAGAGGCTCGATCCCAGATCTCTGTGATTTAGACGAGAGATCCTCCAATTACTCCAGAACGTGGAATAAGTCTCCATCCAGCGCTTCTCTCGTCCATCTCCAGCCAACGACCACTTCAACAACTAGTGGGACTTCTATCGCAACCAACACAAGTCCGAATGATTCTGGGATTGCGGACTCTTCTCCTCCCTCGATTCCTTCGAGAAGGAACACTTTGTCCAGTACCAGAATTACTTCCCCGAACGGGAAAATTTCGAATAGTCATTTGTACGAAAACGTCGGATACAGTTCGATTGAGCCTTATAAAAGTGCTTACAGACAATCCAACTTCCCTACTATTACTGTGAGTTTCGACTACTGAATTTATATAAATACTTGTTTTAGAATTTCTCGCAAAAACCAGATATTGTTGGTCGTCCTCAAAACCATAGCTTGAGGACATCTATCAGTGCACATTTCCCCAGGATCAGCAATCCTCCAACGAGTTTTGGAGCGAAGAGCCATTCAGCTTCTCATTTCAATAATCTTCAAAGTAATCATCAGATCACTTCAGCTGCTAACACCCAACTTGGAAGAATTGTTCGGAAAATGAGCAACGTTCCGAATTCTACCCTCGCTCCTCAGAGTTCAAATCATCGTCTTTCGATGGGAAATCCTCCGAGCGTTCGAGCTCCTCAGAATCAAAATAATAGGGGATTTTCCACAACTTCCCTGGATCGACGGATTCTCCGTCAGCGACAGACGGCCGGGGAAATTGACGGCTCTCCTTCGACATCAAATGGTTCCGCTGCACCGGCTTCAACGAAATTGACGACCACGTTTCCTGTTGGAACAGACAACGACCAGATGGCAAGGTTTGTAATCGTTCCCTTTCGGGGATTTTGAATCGAAATCATGCAAATTGACACATTTTCCTTTCAGTGAGCCGATTCGTGAATCTGGAGATCCGCGTCTTCGATCTGTTTCGCAGCATGCAGGCATTGGATTTGGAGTCCCTCATTGTACAGTTAATCCCCGTCACCATTCCGCTAGTAGGTTGCCTGCTGGAGACTGGCCCATTTTCAACTCCATCAGAGATCCTCAAATGGAGGCGTTGTTGAGCTTCTACAGAGATGGGATCTTCAACAAGCAACTGGCACCCAACTCTGCTGTCAACAGTACTCCCACGACGAGAATTGTTCCTATCGAACAAAAATCCGGATCCACACAGAGAACAAATGAAGCAACTATGGTATAGGTCAATCGGGGTCAAGACACGTTTACCCAATTTAACTTCGAAAGTTCGATCTCCTAATCCGTCCTTCGTTCACAAATGCAATGTGACAAATCTGTTCAGTTATTATAGTAAAAATAAATTGTTAGCAATAAAGAACGACGGTTGAATCGTCCGGAAGGTTGTCAAGTAGTTGGATTTCGGGATGTAATAGCCCCATTGGAAGAGAACAAATCCAGGCGTAGTTCTGTCTGCGGCAAATGGACGGTGGCTAGTCCGACTTTCTCATCCAAATTGAGTTCAAGGTTAATAACTTGGAGGAGGAAATTGAAATTCGAAATTCTTTTAGATCGGGTTTTTCTTTTTTGGATAACGATTGTTGGATTTGTTGACTTTTTTATTCAGTTTTCACGGATAATTGATCATGAATTGGATCTCTTCAAATCGGTTTCCAGAAAATTTCAAAAGCGTAGGATTTTTTTGATTTATGATTCAAGGATTTAATAAGACCCCGTTTGCATGTTATTATAAGAAAGGGGATATTGGCTCTTTCTTTATTAGTGTGTAGACCATAGGTTCCTACTGTACTAGCTTTTGTTCTTTATACTTTGTTCATCTCGATCGTCTGAGATGAAAGAAGTTTATATTGATCGAGTGTCCTGAGGCATGGGATGACAGAAAAATGTCGATGACTCAGCGTAAGTCGATTGGATAAGGAGGAGTAAGGGGATAAGAAGGAATAAGGGGATAAGAAGAAGGAACTGGGATCGACTGAGTGTCATTATTCAAGTATCCGAAGTCATTAATCGACAGACGGTTATTCTAATTTTATATAGGTTATTCGGATGATGAATTCAAGTACATAGATACTTACGAATTCAGTATCCTGAGGTATTAGCTAGCAAATTATTCTTATAAGTTAATGTACTTCAGTCGGGTTGGCCTCATCTTCCGTGCCTCCGCCATGATTGTCGTTAACCTTGGCACGCCAATCAATGTTCGATTCGTCAAGGCCGGATCTCTCGACGAGAAATCCCTCGTGTACTCGTGCGTGGATTGTCTTCTCTTTTATTTCCGATTGTACAGAGTTCGCGCATTCAAATCCCGATCGTTATTTTTAGTCCAAATATTTTGATCATGCTGATATGGATATTCCCCTTACTTTCCTGGCCGAAACAATTTTGAAATCCATATTTCTCTCTTGACCTTCCGAAAAATAAAACAATCTGTCAGGATTTCCATCTGTCGGCTTGTCTTTGATTTGCCACCCAGCATGTTTCTGCCACCCTGTCAATTTGATCGGATCACAATTGTTGCGCGAAATTTGATGAGTTGAAAAATTTTGATTCGAAGGTCTGATGACAATCTCACGATCAATTTGATACTTTCATTTTTCTCAATCTTTGGCAATCGGTATCGGGCTCTCGTGTCTCAAGGCCGTCCTGGGAAGGAATGTGTATCGTTTTCGAGATTGATGTTCTACGATTTTTCCATTTTTTTCATTCCGCAGTTTACTCTGATTTTCTACTTCGATGAATCATCCAGCCTTCTGAAAATTTTGTAGATTATGAGGGCGCCTGAGTCATCTATTTTTCAAAACGTGATTCCCAGAGACGCGTCTCTATTCATCTCGTGTGTGGATTTTGAAGTAATCTGGAAATCGCCGCTTCATCAATTGCGCTGACTAAACACGTAGAAATTTGCAATTTCAACCCAGCAAGGGGTCCACGATGCTTGGGTCTCTCAAGGACGGCTTATCCGATTTGTCTCTCCCTGACCTGGATTGTATTTTGACACTTGCCTTGATATTCCAAATGAACCCCCGGAATTTTCTTTATTACCTAGTTCCCACGTTCTTTAGCCTCAGGCAAAATAACTTTTCGTCCATAAACATTCCTCCATGAAGATTGAAAAATTAAAATTTGACGACCTCGATTCAGTCGTGCAAGACGAAACAAAAAAAGTTGAAGTTTATTAGTTTCATTTTGTCCTCGGATTTTTGCTGTCACTCAAACTTGAATGTAAACTCAAACTCAATCTCAATCTCAAAACCTATCGATCCATAATCGCAAGTTGGGTTTACGACCTTCCCCGCGCCGGATCCATGAAACTCTTTCGGAAAATTGGAATGAGTCAGGAGAGATTCAAATTTTTTGAAGGCTCAGTATCCAGTGCAACTCTCCGTATGGAACGACCATGTGATTCCTTTTTGGCATTATGGTTACCTCTGCCGAATCCCAACAAGGTCATTTTGCTTCCAAGAGGTTTGTCTTCTCCCATTTGACTCTGTTTCAATCGCCATATACCTGGAGACCACAGGAGTCGGCAGTACGTCTCTCCCCAACGGAAACCGGTTGCTCAGCGTCCCATTCGAGCACTAGGCTTCGCCTTCTGGACCCAGAATGCCAGTGGTGTGCGTAACAGACCATTCTGCGAGTCGTGAGCGCTTCAGTTCTCCTCTGGCACCTCTACGTGCATCTTTGTGTATTTGTTATTTTGTTTTTTAGCGCGACATCAAAGATTAAAGTTTCTTAATTGTTAAATTTTAAATTTTCAGAAGATCTAGTAAGAAAAAGATGTCAGAAGTTGGACGAAAAGCAACAATCACATTTTCGGTCGTTCTGACCTTGATTGGCATGGGGCTATCAATCGCTGCCATCTTGACACCCAGTTGGCAAGTCGTCAACTTGAGAGAATACAACTCCATTCACGAACATGGTCTGTGGCTCGATTGTACGAGGCATTCCAGAGACGGAAATGTCCTTCTCAGAAGATATTCCACCATCACCGAACCACTTCATTGTGTCTACAAGTTCGATTATGACAAATACTCTGGAACCTTTGAATTGGAGGATGATAACAGTCCTGTCGGAGAAGTCAATCGACACAAGTTCTATGGATGGCATACTGCAACGATGGTTCTCTTGGCACTAGCTTTGTTGACCGCTTTTATGTCTGTGTGTATTGGACTCTGTGGATGCTGCTATGGGTCTCTGTCTTTAGTCTACACCGGAATCATGTTGATTACAAGTGAGTTTAATTCAATCTATTCATGATTCAACAATCGTCTTCAGCTTTCCTGTCGGCAGTAGCAGAGGGCTTGTTCTTCTTCTACTCACACAGAGCCGATAATCGATTCATCAAGGGTATCGTCGGCACATATGAGCAGCGTGTCGGACTGGCCTTCTTCCTCCAGATGGCAGCTTGCTTCTTCCACTTCTTCGCCTTCCTCGTCGCCATACTTTCTGTCTACTTCTCGTTCTCAGGAAAGGGAGTGACTCTCGACAATTACAGTATCCAGAGAAGCTCGAGAACGAACATGACTAACATCGGGCGGTAAGTCTTTCGTAATAATCAACCACCGACAAAAATAACTTGTGAATGTCCTTGTCTGATTGTCCCTCGTCCTGGCATTGGTAGATAACGCATCACACGAATTAACTGTTGTAGCACACCCTCGAATTATGAACTACTTATGCAACAAGAGCAACCAGATAACAACTTCAGGTCCATGGAATTCGAGCCCCAAATGGGTGGCTTCCAACAGAACCCGAACAAGTCCAAGCTGCCTCCTTACTACACCAAGGACGAATTCGCCGGCTTCGACAGTATGCCGGAACTGCATCATGCTCGCAGCTATCAATCGGATATCAATCCTCCCAGAATCCGCAGAAAATCCGAAACTTGCGTCTGAAAAGTATAAAAAACAAGCCGTTCTCCTCGGGTCTTTGTTTATTCGTTGACGCATTTTTGATAATTATTTTATCTGAGATATTCTCGAAGCTGATCCAAGTCCTGCCATACGATCACTTCTCTTTCGTCTTAGTTTTCATATAGCCAAAAATCGCAAATCTGACATATTAGCTTGATTAGCGTTCAAGTTTTGTCTGGAGACAAATTTTCCAAATCATCCATCCAAATTTTCATCGAATTTTCTGCTGGTCCTTGAAATCCGAAAAGAATAGCCGTCGAAGTCCGAGCCAAAATGGACAAACAGAGCTACCTCTTTCGCCGTTTCCTGATTTTAATTGACTGAATTTGACATTGTAATTTTTCAAAAAGTGATTTCATCTGAAAAGAATAAAATAAAATTCAAATTCTAATCCGAAATTCCCAGAGCAAAAAGGAATTACAGTAGCCTTGAAAGTCAGGCAATTAACTTTCGATAAAAAATTATTCTTGAAGATTTTTACTGCCTTTTTAAATTCCGATTGTCTGAGGATAATGTGCCGAAATGTACAGTTTCCAAGTGTCGGAGTCAGCCATCCATGATGACTCATGATTTCCCTGCCGATCACTCGAAGATTCGCCTCGATGTCTTTTCTCTCGCCGCCACTTGACCGTGTCAACAGCATCCGAGTGTCATTATTATCTGTTTTCTCCAAGTTCGAAACCGATTTTCGTATTGAGAATTGTCCGTCTCTCCATGTGGCCATTGAAATCCACAAAATTGATTTCGACCTTCATCCAAATTTGGACCAGAAAATCCCACCGGTCATTACAGATCGCCGTGGGTCTCCAGATGACTGCGGCGAATCTCGGAGTAAGCCAGAATCTGGGTCACGGTTTTAAAATCGCGCAATCGGACAAACTACCGCTGGGCAAAGGAAAAACTGTCCTTGGAGGCGGAGCATTTGACGGCTGTCAGGGCACAGAACTGCTCGGCTGGCTGCTGGAGCTGGAAGGAGTACTGGCCACTGCTTTGGTTTCAGTCTCCTGCTGTCAGAAGCACCGTTTTCCAAATGGTTTATTAGCCTGCGATAGGAGACCGAACGACGAGGAACCTCTAACGATGGCCTTCAGAGTCGATTCAAAAACTGGTATTCAAATTTTTACTGCGCGTCCTTTTAAATCTCGGTTTTGAAGGACTGTCTCAGAATCGTTGGAGGATTTTGTTTGGATGTCTTCCCAACCGTGCCAAACATCTGGAAAACCAGATTTCACGCGATTTCGTTTTCGATCAAATCCAAGAGATCTTTTTAGCTTTTTCATATCCGGTGTTGATGCTGAAATGATTCTGGAACCCGACTGCTCAAAGTTTAACACTTGATCGAAGATGAACGACGGTGACGCCAAATGCAATTGCAAATCGATAACTTTGACTCTATTTTTCCTGTTCCAAGTACTCGGATTCACTGCTTGTCTCCTGGCTATTGTTTCTCCCACTTGGCAATTTGTCTACCTCGAAGATGGGAGGACAGAACATCATCACGGTCTCTGGCTGGATTGCAAACGAGACTACTCCAATGAGTATGGACGTCCCAGAGAATACTATGAGAAACTATACAGGTTAGTTTTGATGTCCATTTCACTAATCTGTTGTTTATCTTTTTAATCGATTTTCTTGCGCAATTTTGATTCTTTCTCGGGTGTCGTAAACAGTCAGTCGGATGGAGAATCCTTTTATTCTCAGCCTTAAACGTGGATAATTATACCTTCCAATAAAAACAACATGCAAAATAATACATAGCAAGCTTTTATTGTCGACATTAACAAATACACTCTTCCTTCACTTTACAACTGGCCTCTGTACTTTTGAATGGTCAATTGAACTTTAAATTTATCCATTTTTAAATTTGAGTAATTAAGTCATGATAAGATGGGATGTAAAATAACACTCAATAATCTTGGGGTGTTGATATCAACGACTCTAATCTTTTCTTGACGTTCAAATCTTTCGAAATCGCCTTCAGGTTCGACAGATAGTTCCAACACTCGGGTTCTGTTTCGGGTCCTGAAGGTCACTCAAACTCGACAGTTGCACATGACCGCGCCCGATTGTTTTCAATTTTTTGAATTCTCAAATCGGGTTATGTAATTTTCGATACTCCGTCCATTTAACGACATCTGTCGTTTCTAAAGCTTTGCCGTCAGTTTTGATTGTATGGGAAACCATCTAACATGAATAGAAATAACCTTGAAAATTTCTGATGGAACTTTTTTAACTTTGAATTAGAAGTCCTGTATGAGGAAAAAATGGCACATTCAATAAAAATGAATTTCAGATTGGAAGACCTGCAGGGACCATTTGACCAGTTCTCCTTGCCTCCTTTGATGTGTGTGTATAAATTCGACTACTGGATCGATGAAGAAGATCTGTATGAGCATGGCTATGATGAAAATAGACTGCAAGATGATGCTTATCAGCACTTATTCCTCGGATGGAAGATCGCAGCTCTGACGGCACTGACCTTCTCCCTCGTCTGCTCCTTAAGCTCCTTGGTCATCAGTGTTTGTGCCTTCTGTCATCGTCTTCTCGTCTGTGTGTCCACTGTAATTGCCACAATTGCAGGTAGGTTATCTATTCACTAGTAGTTTTCATGAATTTATTCAGTGATAACATGTATCATCGGCAATACAATATTCTTCATGTACGCCAGGTATCAGGACAACAACATCATTAAACAAGACGATGGTATCTACGAACAGTATTTCGGATGGTCTTTTTACACTTCCCTGGTCGGGAATTTCTTCCTCTTCTTAGCAGCAGTTCTTGGATGTATAACAACGTCCATCGTCATGTCTCTAGGGAAGGCGAAACTGGTGAAGATCGAGGTTGAGGATAACGACTCTAATCAGCTCATTAGCAGTGGGTCCAGCGACCAACCATTCAAGAGATCTTTTTCTGTCGTCTACAAAATCGACTCAGCAGCTTTGAGGAAATGGGAACGGGAAGCGATGAAAAGTTTCAGAAGAGTAATTGAAAACTTAATTCGGAATTAAACTCAATAATTCAATTTTCAGACTGATTTCAAAAGAGCAAATTCCATGCCGAATATCAAAAAGGGAATAACAAGGACAGGGAAATTACCGTCTTTCATGTATTCGACTTCAGATATCTCGAAAGCTTTCACTGAACCAGCTCAGTTCACGTCTGGACTACACAGAAGGTCCTTGACGGCATCGGAAACCCAGTTGGTGGACCACTATACTAGTATAGTTCCTCCGGGTGGTAGTGCTTTCCCAGCAAGCACGAATGACCCTATTTATCCTCCTCCGTTGCCACAAACAAATCCAGAAGATGTCGTTTACGAATACGTCGACCATAACTCTATCAGTCTTAGTTCCAGTTTCAAAATAGACACTCTCCAGAATCGGTAATTTTTCTATTCAACTTTTAGGTAGAATTTTGAGTTTCAGCTCTTCTCCAATAAAAAATGGTACTACTTTGAACGTGTATGACAAAGTTGCCAGTAGCGGTGCTCCCTCGGTATCCAGTCAGTTGATCCATCCCATAGAAGACAATGAATATTTAAGACCGAAGAACCTACACTCAACTACGATCCCAGCTTATTCTCAAGTTGAAAAATCTCATTATGAAAAAGCTCCAAACGAGAAATCGACTAGCTTCGGAGCCAGTCCCGGTCATCGACGAATGCCTTCCGAAGACTTCCGGTTGTCTCCAATAAGCATGAAAGGGAAGTCTTCATTGATAACTCCTATCGGTACTTTTACTCCGACGTTAAAACAACTTCCTCCTGAATTGGTAATTTATTTTATGTTGGATTCAATTAAAATTAATCTTTCCAGCCAGCAAAACCGGGTTTCTTGAAGCCATCTCTAAAGGTTCCGGATTCCAATACTATCGGCAAGAGACTGTCTCAAGAAAATAAAGGAATCCACATCAACACCTTTGAAGATATCGGAAATCCCAAGTCAGAATTCAGTTCAAAAATCCTTTATCAGTAAAATCATTTTTCAGATCTCTCGGCTTCCCCACTACTACCAGCGATCACGTTAATATTTTCGATAGATCGAATACCACATCACCAGCTTCTAGAGCGTCCACAAATGATTCCTATGCTGTTGGAGGTCGTTCTTTGTCGAACAAGTTATTGCATCAAGTACTACTCAACGAAGCTGTCAACAACGCAGGGATCAAGGAAACTAGCTTAGATTGGCCTTCCTTGCCCAAGAAGAACGGCTCCAGAAACAATTCCGATGTTTCCCTGAATTCGAGGACAGGCTCATTGCTTGGTCATTCCTATGTTCCATCGGAGATGGATAGATCTGTTGGGTCCTCCACCATCGTCTTGCCAAATTCTCCTTCACAAAGATTCTACGACTTTGATTCTGAAGACGATCAGTCCTCGGTATCGGTTTCGAAAAGCAGGGTTCCGGATGGAGAAACTTTTGTCTAGATTTTAAAACATCGACTTGTATTTTACGGGTTTAATTTCTGCTCTAAATTCGCAAAAATAAATGAGTTCAATTCTGCAAAATAATCCCGGAAGCTCTAAATAGAGGTTTTTCAATTTAGTTATTTAACATGATTCTTAATTTCTCTTTTTTCACGTTTGCTCGTAGAGTGGAATTCAGAATTATGACTCACTCGCACTTTTGCTCTAAATTCCCTGTTGGGAGCATTCTTCAGAAAGATTTTGGTTTTATGAGCCGTGAGACGTGAGGACTAGAATCTACGATTTCGTCAGGATATTTCAGAAAGTTGATTTTTAGGATAAAAACTTGAAACAATTATCGGGTCGTAAGAACCGGATTTCCCGTATTTCTTGAGCAAAAGACACCCAAGAAGGAATCTCGGTCACCTCAGACTTTGTTCTAATTGAGAAGTTAACCGAAAACGAAAGTGACGGATCCGGAACTAATCGTTATACGAGTATATCCTTTAATGCTGACAAAAATACTATGCTCTGGGATTTACTCACATAAGTTGCTCTCTGGACAAGCAATTCGTGTTCTGATTTTAGTTTATCATTGGGCAAACACAGCTAAGAAATCAGGTTTCGGGAATGAAACCCGTATTAAAGTTGATCCGTCTAAGGATTTGATATATGTAGAATCACACGTGAAACCCCCGATAAGCACTAATAGGAAACAAGATTACGAGTAAGCTCGACTGGTTTTTTTATAAGCAATTTGCCTTGACATATTGTGTTTGACAAATAGACGGCTTTTATTTCAATTATCCAGGACTTTTACAAGAGATCACAATTGATTAAAGGAGCATTTTTAGGAGAATTACAGCCAATTTAATTGAAATCACTTTGTCATTTCCCATTCAAGTATTATATAACAAGAGGATCAGGTCCATGATTAAGAGCACGGCCGTCTATGAACATGACAGGATTTTGGTTTGTGACGCAAGTGTTGGGTGTCATACAATAGACCCTCGGGCGATTGAGCATTTCGCAATGGGGCCATAAATTTGTCTTTTGAGTGGATTCTTTTTACTTTCGGAAAATCATATTCAGGTTTCTGTTTCAAGTCATTTTGCTGAACACGACTCGTTGGCATTTCGCCAGGGCAGCAGGAGAATTATCTGTATTCAGACTGAAGAAAAGAAAAATGCATAACGAGTCGAGAGCTTCACGCAGTCCGATAACCGTCTAAAACCTGTTTTTGTCGTGAATGTCTCTGAAAGGAATACGGAAAGAAGGCGAAATCCTTCGAGCTTTGGGGAGATTTTGCTCTAAGATCTGGACCGCCCATTCGTTGACCATTAGCAGTATAAATTGAGAACGCTGGAGGAATCCGACATCAGTGTTCACTGAATCCAACATGATTGCCAAGATCTTCCTGGTCGCTGCTCTTCTCCCCGTTACCTCCGCTCTCTTGTTCGGTGGTGGAGGCGGTGGATGTGGTGAGTCATTCATCAACGAAGTGCCAAAATAATTGTTATTTTTTCAGGATGTGCTCCTCCGTAAGTTTTCTATGAATTCCTCCAGGTTGTCGAACAGATCCAGCTTTCGAAACGCCAGATCATTCTTTTCATTAAGTAATTATTAATGGTTTTAAATTTAGTCCATGCCCTCCTCCTCCTCCTCCATGCCCTCCTCTTCCTCCACCATGCCTTCCCCAAATCTCTCTCCCTCCTCCACCCCCACTGTAAGTTTATTTGCCATAGTCTTCAGAAGCTGATTGTTTCCTTCGTTCAGCTGCCTTCCTCAACTCCCTTCCCCCTGCCTCCCTCAAATCTCCCTCCCTAGCCCCTGTGGATGTGGACGTAAGAAGCGTGAAGCCCCTGCCCCCACCGTCCGTGGACAGAGCGGAATCTCCAGCGACTCCTTGTGCAACAACCCCACTATCCGCAAGATCATCCTCAAGGTAATTCATCTTGTGATTAACTCAATGTTATATTCTGTTGTTTAGAACTTGAGCGAGGACCCCGCTGTCTCCAAGGCCGCCATCCACTCTGAAGTGAAGGCCCGTCTCGGAGGAGAATACGTCGTTGTCTGCTCTCAAGGATCATTCTCCTTCATCGCTGATACTCACAACTACTGTATCGATGGAAGCAACAACCAGACTTGCTATGTCTTCCAGGCCTAAGCTCGTTGCCTGACTTGCTCAACTTGTCTGTATATTATCCTGTTGTAAGCAATCTAGTTTGTGTTGTGCAAAGCCCCCCTTGTTATATTATGGCTAATCCAACCTCAGTGTATCTCGGCTCAGTAATCAGTGAATAACTTTTATGCCTCGTTCGTTCGCAAACTGTTCATCGACGGGGTAGTAGTGTTGTAACCCTTGTTTTTTGCAAGTTGTTTTAAATAAACTTCAAGCAATTCTGCTACAGACTACGGAAAAGCATGTTTGGAATCTAAACCTTTTAATCTCTCGAAACGGATTTGAACGACTTCCCGATTAGAGTCGAGATTTTCCTATGAAACCAGTCTAAAAATAGTTATTCGACTATTTAAAGTATTTATCTGCTTTCATCATGCATTTGTATTTCTTCGCATAAATATGAAACAACACTGGTTTCCGATAAGAATCCTTACAAAAAACAATTTCCCGTTTTTTCGAATACCCTATTTCTCCCATTTTTCAAATACCCTACTTTCCCTTTTCGGCTACTATCCTGTCTTAAAATCGGTCCAAAACAAGTCAGCAGGAAGGAAAAGTGAAAGCAGGTCCAAACATGCACTAGAAATTCCATGAAGAGCTCTGTCCGTGATTTCCTATGTACGGACGCTGGTTGTAATACAAATCAAGACGATCAGCTTGCTGACATTTCCGAGTGGCAGCCAATATACCCTCAGGCTAATCGCCGCAGGGTCCAAACTTCCGAGGAGAGCGACTGATCAAGTAAGCACACAAACATCTCCAGTTAGCCAAACTATGTGTATGGCCGATGACGCCAGATTCAAAGAAGATTGGGACCCGTTTGTCTTCCTCGAACGCCGAAAATGTCTGGCTTTTTTGCGCAAATTCAGAAGCAGTAGTTCACTTTCACTTTCTCCTTCTACCGAAACTCCACGACTTTCGCTTTTCAACTTGGTTTCTCCTTCGATAAAAAAGGTGACAAAAGAACTTCTGGAAGCTCATGAATCAGTATTGGGATATTGTGACTTTCGATCACAGTAGATCCATACAGCAACCAGACTCTTCTCCTTCCAACAGATGGTGCCATTGCATCATCGACTTATCCACCCCAGCGACGTTGGAAAGGGACTTCTATGCCTGGCTGAATGTGAGTTGATTTCCTCTCTACTATTTTTTATTTAAATGTCTAAATCTTCAGGGCGATAAATCCGTTCTCCAGCAGGGAGCTCCATGTTGCGTGTTTGCTTCGTCAAGTACTCAATATCCCCAAAATCCTTACAATTCGTTTTATGTACAACTGAAGACCGAAATTGATGAAAATAACCCTTGTTCCGTGTCCTCAGCCTCGACCAACTCCAACAGTACTGAGAGCTCCACGGGGTCAAAGAAGAAGCCGAGGACTAGGAGGAAATTGACGAACTCCTTGGATAAAGGTCTGTCTGTTCAAAAGTTAGTTTGTGTTACGATGAATTTGTAGGACGAGGAACTAACCTGTACGGTAGACCCTACTGTCCAGGCAGACCACTCTGTATGGACGAAAGATACAGGATAATCCAACTATTCCAAGCAGGAATGAAAGTGAATGCCATTTCGAAGCAGCTCTGTATCTCCCACGGATGTGTGTCGAAAATTATCACCAGATACCGTGAAACCGGCCTGCTAGTCCCTTCATCTCATTCTCAATATCGTCGTAAAAGACGTGTTAAGACTGAAATTTCGAGTTGACTTGGGTCCTCAGTTAGATATTCAAAAATCAATTTTATACTTTTAATTCTGAATAAAGTATTTATTTTTCAAATAATTAGAAAGTAGATCTTGTAAAAATTTCAATTTTATTACACTTTATAGCATATAGACACCGTTAGTTAATTTTTCTGAAATGAAGATTAGGTTAAAGAGCAAGGACAAAGGGCACTTGATTGTCCTTCGTTCAGTGCTGTCCCATTCGTTGTTCTCATTCCCATCTTGATCACCCCATTTTTTCTCCCTTATATCAGATACTAAACTAAGCTGTGGTCTGGAGCTAGCAAAATGAGATCTCTTTTCCCCGATGTTTCTTGCTTTTCGTGCTAGTTTCGATTTAACCATTATAATATTATTTGGTTTTTCTGATGTTTATCGATGGAATTCGACTAGAGATCGCATAATGAGCTTTATCACATTTGTAGTATAGTCTTTTTTTGCCTCTCTATAATTTTATGACCTCTCTTTCTCTCAATTTTATAAGGTTAACTTGTTTAGATATGGATATTTGATGCGAAAATAACATTCGTTTTGAAATGTTTCTTTTCTGTTTATATGTTCCTTTTCTCTTGAGCATTCGGTGTGATTCCGTGCCTCTTTCGTAATATGTTTTTGTTGTAGCTGTGCTGTTGCAAAGTGCATTTCGTATGACTTTTATTTCTCAATATGCCGGGAGAACATACTTTCTATGATGGCTCCAGACTGCTGGAGCCATTGGCAGACCTCGCCGGAGTTGAAACTGATAAGGTATGATATCACTGAAGCCGATTATGACTTAATCCAGTTGATTTTTCCAGGTGAATCTCGTTTTCTGTCAAGTTATCTCCATTGCTGCTGCTTTCGGATTCTACCGCTTCTTCCCTCCTAATCGAACACCGAGAACAACCAGATTATCTATTTTATTCCTTCTCGGATTAGTTCTATGTTTCTTTTGTTTCGGAAGAGCCATCAAGCATCTCTTTGGGCTAATTCTAGCATGTTACGGGTTGATGCGGTTTGCCCCATCTCAATATGTCCATAAGTATGTGTTTCATATATGGAACTTGCCTGGTATCCGTTAATTTACAGATTAGTGTTCATATTCTCTATGGGGTATCTCGTTTTTATTCATTGGTACCGATGGTATATCCTCACTGCCTACTATATTGATGTTACCGGCCCGATGATGGTTCTTGTTCAGAAAACAACTACTCTGGCGTTTTCTTTACATGACGGAATGGTAAAGAAACCAGAAGAGCTGAATGAAATCCAGAAGAGAGAGGCCATCAAGTAAGTTTCACTTGGTAGCATCTGTATAACGACTGTTACAGGAAGCCACCAGAAGTTCTCGAGTACTTGGCGTACATGTTTTCCTTTCAAACAGTTCTGACTGGTCCATTATTCTTCTACACTGATTTCCACAGATTTGTGTCTGGAGAAAACCTGAAGATTAATGGCAAGGAAATAACGAAGCCTTGGAGACCAGCAATCGGGAAACTCGTGTTTTCTGGATTCTGTTTCTTGCTGCTAGTCTTTGTCGCTCCATCGATGACTCCAGAGCTCATCTCTGACGAACATTACAAGAACCTGGGAGTAATCAAGTGGTCCTTGGTGTGGTTCTTCGTCATTATGATGCAGAGAGTTCAGTATTATTACGCCTGGGTTTTGGCTGACGCTATCTGCAATTTGAGTGGATTTGGATTTAATGGATACGACGCCGACGGGAAAGAACGCTGGGATCTCGTCACCAACGTCCATCCATTGAGAGTGGAGATGGCTCTTTCTTTCAAAGACACTCTGGATGCTTGGAACTGCACGACGATGTACTGGCTTCGAAGAGTTGCCTACGACCGTGTACCGAAGAAAATGAGAACAATTTCGACGTATCTATTGTCAGCTACGTGGCATGGATTTTTCTTCGGCTACTACATTACCTTTTTCACCGGAGCTCTTGTGACTCTTTCGGCTAGGACCATTCGTCGTTGTCTCAGATGGCGTTTCCAAGGATCTGCAGCTTCCAGGAAATTCTACGACTTCCTGACTTTCTTGGCTACCAAATTCGCTCTTGCATACACCACCTTCCCGTTCGTTACTCTTCACTTGAATCCAGGACTCCAGATATATAAGTAAGTCCGATGGAGAAAGTCGTCGATAACTATTGTTTTCAGGGAAACATACTTCTGCCTCCACGTCCTCTGTCTTTTAGGTATCTTCGTGTTGCCATTAGCATTCCCGCCAGAAAGAAAGCCAAAACCCGATGACAAAAAACTCGTCGACCCAGTCTACAACACATCTATCAACGGAATTAAAAAAGATTAACTATTAAGTGCTATGTTTTGTACTTCTCTGTTTGCTCTCATAGCGAGATAAACCTAAGCTGTTAGAACCACTGAAATTAGTAGGATGCTTTTATAACTTTAACAAACAGAAAGCCGGACCGTTTCAAAGGGAAATTCACAACGCAACAATATTACTTCTGAGGCTCGGGCTCTTTTTTCTCAGCTTCCTTCTTGGCCTTCTTCAGCTTCAACGGTTCTTTCAACAGGGTAACTAGCTCCTGATCTTGAATGGTCAATTCAGGCTCATAAACAGAGTCGTCGAATGGGAGTCCTGCGACCTTCAGAATACCAGCAGCAGTCAGTAAGACAGTGTACTTGAACTGAGCAACGTACTCACTTTCGCGCTCAACGAGAATTCCGTAAGGTTGCATCAGACCATGACGTTCGCACTCGACAACTCCGAGTTTCGTTTGGACTTCGTTCTCAAAGCTGCGAAGGGAGAAGGGCATGTTGTTGTACTGTTTTACGGCTTCAGAGAAAAATTGGCGAGCGTGTTTCATCTTGAGTTGGTAGACGATATCGTTCTTCCGGTAAACGGTTGTACGCATATCGCTGACTTTGGCTTTGCCATCACCGGTGGAAAGGAAAACATCAATGATGTAGGCTTCATTCTCAGCAAATTGTTTCTTTTCATGCTTGGAAGCTTGCTCCTCGGTGGGGTTCTGGATGATTTCTTTGGACCCGTTGTGATCAAAACGTCCGATTTGGTGAGACAACATGCTCTCGATAGGAGTAACTTTGAATTGGTCGGCCACCTTGGAAATGACTTTGGTGACATCGGTAGTGAACAATTTCTTGGTAGGCTGGAGAGTACGAATGGCAGCTTCAATTGCATGATGATTGGCGACGATAACATTCGCCTTCTTGTCCTTGACTTTCTCTTCCTTGCTGGCGCCAACGACCAAAGTGTGAGCAGCCGTGGCCATGTAACCGTCGATATGGGCACCGAGATCAATCTTGACAACATCACCGTTATGGAGGACTCTGACATCTGGGTCACTCTTCAGGGGAGAGTAGTGACAAACAACGTTGTTGACGGAAATGCAAGTCGGCATCGCAATACCCTTTTCGAGATCTTTCTTTTCCTTGTTGAACGTTTTCGAAGTCAACTCACGGATACGATTGTCTCCGTAAGTGCACAATTCGAGGACATTTGCTCCATCGACAGCCTTTGCGATCAGTTCCTACAAGGTTTATATATGGGGCGTTCGAAAGCGACCATGAAACCGTACCTTAAGAACGTCATTAGTGATCTGTCCGGCATTGATGTACTTGTTGATGACATTGTCATTCAACACTTCCGGAGCATCTCCTTCAACCTGCTTATCTTCGGGCATATTGGAACACGGCCAAAAGCTGAAGGACCAAGATCACACCGATGATGAAAGAAAGGGCGCGAAAACCCGCCAAAAGATCAGATTGACAGGAAAAGTCAACCAAGCCTGTCAATCCAGCATGGAACAAGGGAACAAAAATAGTAGGACACGATTAGAAGGGAATTAATGAGGAAGAGGACTACATCCTACACGAAAACGAAGAAAAACTCATGAATGCTCAATTGAATCGCTCGCAATCAAGGGAAACGGAAGTAAGCAGAAAAGCGCGGCGGAACCAGTCAGGGACACCCTGGGCAGTTCCCACGAAGTTTCTCTCCGAGCTTTTGAATTTCAGATATGCACGGTTTTGGAAGTAATGAACATTCAAACAAGTCTCGGAGTGTTCCGGCGGTACCTGATGTGGCTTCGTTATGACGGCTCCAGGTTCTCTGAGATGGCAACGGGACCAAATGGGTTCGGAATCGTCGATACCTTCCATCGATGCTTGGAGCGATGTCTTCCAGAAGCTTCGACGAGTGATATAAAAATTGCGCCTTCTAGTAGGTTTGGTTTCCATTTCTACTCATTATACACGGGTCAGTGTTGTAGAACAGATAGTGGAGTCCATGCGTTTCGTTGTCCCATTCTCACGCACATCCCCGTGGGGAAGGACGGTGGATTAGACGATACTCCGGAGAGGAAAGCTGAATGGATGTCTCGCATGAACGTCTTGATGAACTGCGTTGAACCCGGCGGTATAGAATTAGTAGACTTCCATTCTGTTCACCCTGGATTCTCTCCCCGTCGTCACGTCGCTTACAGACGCTACGTGTATCGAATCGTTACTCCCAAATCAGAGGAAGTGTATCTCAGGAAGCCGAGTGCGGAGATCATCAGTGATCGACGCTATGTTTGGATCCTCCCGCAGCACTTTGATCCAGAAAAGGCTGCGAATGCTTGTCGGATGTTCATCGGCGTCCATAACATGGCTTCTTTCTTTAAGTACCGACCGAGAGACTTCCAATCCGACCCGTACCCGAAAACTGAACGTTTCATCCACCACGTCTCCCTGACTCCCGGCGAAGGTTACATGCTGACGAGCCCAGATCATAATTACTACAATATTACTGTTATTTCGAGATCGTTCATTCGAGAACAGGTGAGAGCAATTCTAATCGGGATCTTGCTAATGGGGATTTTAGATTCGCCGCATGATATCTGTGATTGCTGCTCATGCTTGTGGCCGACTGACTGAGAGAGACATTCGCTGGTTACTGGACCATCCCAATCCAAACAATTTCTTTGCTTTTCGTGGACTGAAAGCAGCACCTCCGAACGGGCTCTTTTTGACAGATGTTGTTTATGATCCGAAGAGTTTCACAGACCCGAGACACAAGTACTGCCATGCATGGGATTCCCAAGGTCTGGAGGAGGAGGGAGACGAGGGAAATCGATGACGAATTAGGCCATTAGTTTTTGTTGTTCTGTTGTTATCTCATTGGAATGAATTTTTCGACCCATAACTGTCCCTCAGACAAGATAAAGCAACAATCGAAGTTCCAATTCCACTGTGCATCCGGTCCAATTGTCGAGCAATCTATCGCGTAGCGAACGCAGCATCCCCGGTCGCTCACGAACATGTTCTCAGCTGAAGCGTGCGTCCCATAAAGTAGGTCCTACCGCGAGTTCCGATATAACAGAGCGCGCTTTACTGTGGCCTTTACGCTCTTGATGGATATTCTGCCGCAATCGAGCTAGTAACATCTTTTCCCACTCGCAATTTGTACCTATCTAGCGTGTTTCGGGAAATCGACTAATAATCAAGTTTTAGGGTATTTTCTAGCTAGCAATTTTGTATTGTTTCTATACTCTCTTTATTTTAAAAGTACTTGCTTGTAATTGAGTTTTGTAAGGTATGTGGATTTCCCGGGTATCGTCGCTAATGGCGTTTTTAGCTGAATAGAAGACCGTTTTCTAATTCTAAGATGAGCATGCAAGAGAACCAAAACCAAGAAAACACCAACGGCAACGCTGCCAACGGAGAGACCAACACAACGAATTCCAAAGAGTCCAACAACAAGGGGAACGAGGACCGCAAGATATTCGTCGGCGGGATCGCCTACGATGTCAACAACGAAGACCTGGTGTCTCACTTCCAGAGCTTCGGGGAGATCTCCAATGCCCAAGTCAAGTTCGACCGGAACACCGGACGATCCCGCGGATTCGCCTTCGTGGAGTTCGGGACCTCCGAGGCTTGCAAGCTTGCGTTGACCCAGCGCGAACAAACCATCAAGGGGAAGCAGGTGGAAGTGAAGCCTGCGAAGTCCCGCGAAAACAAGAAAGTTTTCGTCGGCGGCCTTCCTGCCGACTTCCCTGGTAACTGTCTCGTTCGGTTCTCCGTGTAAACCTTATTTTGCAGAAGAAGATCTCCGTCGTCATTTCGAACAGTACGGCAAGGTGGAAGATATCGAGTGGCCGTTCGATAAAATCACCCGAGCCCGTCGCAACTTCGCCTTCATCGTCTTCGAGGAGGAGGATGGGGCTGACCGTGCCGCTGCGACCCCCCGTCAGACCTTCGGGTCTCGCGAATGCGACGTCAAGAAAGCTGTCCCCCAGAGCAAGAGATTCAACGCCATGCCTCGTGGAATGGGTGCTCTGAGAGGGGGGTTCACGAACGGCATGCGTGGAGGACCCATGGTTCAGAACCCGGCCCAGTGGTTCAGTAGCAACTGGGGCCAGATGGGCGGTATGCCTTATGCCAACGGCGGTTGGGGTGAATGGTACAACAATCCTAGTTTCTACGCCCAAGGCAGCCCTGGACCCACTACCTATCGTTAGTTGCTTTCCCATATATCAACCTGACTTTCTGTTTCAGCCAACGGCTATGACTACTCCCAGGGCCAAGCCGGAAATCGTCCACAACCAGCTGCCATGGCTGGCGGTCAAGCCGGGAACAACCGCTACCCCCAGCAATACTAAGCAATGCTCATTTTCGAATTCGATATCGCGGCCTTCCTTTTTCGAATCTCCCTCAACTCAACTTTGTTTCTTCATCTAACTTTTTCAGTCCATACTTATTGGTCTGCTAATTTTTGGATCCATCGGTGTCTGTGCAGAAATGCGGCCAAAAGAAGCGGGTGCAACTAATTTAACTGTACACGGAAAGTGACAAATCTTGTTCAAAGCTTCGATACTGCCCATACAAAGAATCTTGTTCCATTCGACTCGTAATCTCTGCTCCTACCCCTTCAGGGTATCCCCAGGTGCGTCTTGGATTATCTCCTTCCACTGCATCTCCCACAATTCATGTAAAAATTAACTGAGAAAGTTGTTATGTGGTCCAGGTAATGACTTCTGGACCATGTTGTTGAGTTGACGATTGTTACGTCTGATTCCTTTTCGCAATATCTGTTTGAGCCGCTGTTGTCATCGAATAAAATGACTTGCAAGATCGGTGGTCTGAAGTGCACTCAGTCCATCTCAAGCTGATGGGGTTGTGGTTGAGCGTTATATTTCTCTCCATCGACTCGACACTGTTTCTTTCCGAGATATTCTTCGGGAATCTTCAACGGTTATAAACCCCTTTATCTCAAACAACCTGCTGGGCAGAGCTTCCGTTCTTCGAGAAAGGATTTCTAAATGAAAATTGGTTTAAAGAGAACTTTGTAATTTTCAATAGAAATGAATTGAGACATGACGGGACTCCAAATTCTTGAATCTGGTCTTTGCATTTCCAATTCGAGTAGTTTTCCAGAGCTCACCAGCTACCCCAACTTCTAGTGATCTGCTCCACGACAAAGTATTGACGGAGGTCATTTTGGTTGATGGTGATCTCGGTTGGGGCGATTCCTCCAGTTATCGAAATTAAGAGATTAGGCGGGAGAATGAGTTTCGCGCGAAATCCACTCGCTGTTTTTAGGAACACATGCGAGTCAGAGCGAACTTACTGGCCTAAAAACAGGATTACTTCTCTGTTTCTCTGTCCGATCTTTTGAATGAAATATTTAAATTAATGAAGTTGTGGTATTTAATCTTGAGTTTCTTCTTTGTGTTTCGTGGAAAGTTAAATCCCAGAGTATTTATGCTGAACTCGAATCTTATTCAATTGTCTAAAGACCTTCCCAGAGATGACCGTGCGAATTTGTAGAGGTCGTTTATTTCATCTGTTTCCGATATATCGATATCTTCCGCAAATATGAACTCTCCTGTGAGAAAGCTATAGGCGGACCAATTTCTTTACACAACCACTTATCCGAAGATCTATTCTTCATCTACATTAATCTACCTATCAATATCGAGAATGAAGGAACCGTTGATTTTTATTTTAAAACATTTGGGTTTGTATTGAAAAGATGTTAAATTGAATAATTATTTGAGAAAAGATTTACTCGGATCATGTTCATTCCCTAGACCAGTTGAGAATTTGTTCACAGAAGTTTAACGATAATTCTTTGAAATAAATTAAGAACACCTGATTTCATTAATTTACATACCATCCTTACAAGGTCTAAAGCTCTTCGACAGATCGAATAAAATCTTGGCACTTTATTAGTCTTTGAATTTAGAACATATTCTGTAAAACTACGAGTAATCCGACCAGGTATAACACCGATTGAGGAATGTTAGATTGAGCACTGTTTCCAGCTGGCTTTGTCGTCGTTGGAGCAGTCGTCACCGAATCTGGGGAATTTGGATCCTGCTTGTCTATCTCATTGAGCTCAATAACGAGGTTGCTTCCGTCCCCAAAGCCGGCGTCCTTGGGGTTGCCTTGGACGCAGTTGTAGGTGTTTCCGATATGGAGAGTGAACAGACCCTCATTGCAGACACAGATAGTGCCATTACAGTGGGACTCTAACAAACACTCCTGTCCATTAGTGCAGTCGCCTCCGGGATACGCGATGTTGTCCTCGGCTTCGGTATTCGTGTGTTCCGTTTCGATGTCTTGGGAAACTTCAGGTAGCTCCTCGGACTGGAAGGGTTCTCCCTTTCCGTCCCACCCGACGTAGACTTTGTCTTTGTTAGCGTTCAGAAGCCAGTTGTGGAGAGGCTCAAAGTACAGCAACAACGGAGTTGCATCTAGTTTTCTGGAGCCGGTGATTTCCTCCAGAGCCTGGACCCAATTGATTTCAGCTCCTCTCTTCATGACTGCAATCGCTTTTTCGACATTTTCCTTCTTAGGGATACAGCCCTCACTCTGAATTTGATTTTTATTTTGTTTTAGAAGTAATTCCTACCAATGGAGTACTGTCACCCATACACAAGGCGTCCAGGATCTGGAACTGGATGACATAAGTAATGAAATGTTTCATCGCTGGAGACTGCTGTCTCACGACACTCGGGAGGCTGACCGGATCGAATTCCATTTCAGGCTCTGCTGGAGGACTTACACCCTGGGTCTTTTCGCTAAAATCAATTTTATACATCAATTGCCCTCGATCTTCCCTACCGTAACTTCCACCAGATAGACGTCCACTTGGAGCTGTCGTATTGCTTACTGAAGGCTCCGAAACGCCATTTGTCGATGATGATGTCGAAGGGTAGCTTGACCAGATCAGAAAGAGCTTCTTTGTAGAGTCTGTTGACGATGATGGCTTCGTCTCTGATAGCATTTTCTCCCAGAATCATCTGAGATTTCATGTAGTCAGAGTTACCTGCGACGACTCCGAAAGCGTTTTCGATAGCCTTGAGGAAACTAGGATTAGGAGCATCTCGAAGGAGAATGGGGTTCTCTTTCGGGAGGTATTTGTAGTAGAGTTCAGCCATGAGTTTATGGGCTTGAATGAAATCTGGTTCTCCCAATTGTGCACACATTTTGATTCTGTAATCTTCTCCGTTCATCATATCGTAAGCCGTGGCAGGGTCGCAAATCATATCTTTGCTCCAGTTCCGAGAGAAGATCGACCGAGTCCACAAAGTTTTCGGCAACTTTCCGAATCCGAGATATTTGAAGTACCGATAAGCTCGTGTGAACATGGTCTTCGAGGTGAAATTTTGCTTCTTCAAGGACATCAGGATTTCCTCTGGGATCACATCATCGGCTTCGAAGGGCTTCGTGGCTTCGTAGTGCATACTCCAGTCTCCTCCTCCATCACCCTCTAAAATATAAACTTATTCATGAAAGAAGTCCGAACGAACTCAGCAAATGGACAGGGATAGGTCCGTCACGTGTGATGGAAGATTCTCCCTTGTAGATAGCAGCGAGTTCACGACGGATATAAGCGTGGAGCTAAAAGATATACATGTACGGTTGTTTCTATTTGTTCTTCATTGTCATTGACACATACCTGTTTATAGAGAGGCTCGATTTGAGTGTAGACCTTGTCGACGTCCGCCATCAGATCGATTTCTTGTTTGCTGGTTCTCGTCGAGAGATCGAAGGGTGAAAGCCACATCTGACCCGCGTGTTTGAACCCGTTGAGTTCGGCTGCCTTGTTGTTTAATTCAATTAATCTTTCAAAATTCTCCGTCAAATTTCTGCCTGCAGCTCCTCTCCATGATTTCCAGAGATTGAGCAGTTTTTCAGGATTTCTAGATCCGGCGACAATACTCGGGAAATCAGAGTATTTGTGAATACATGGAGCTTTCTGACCAGGAGTTTCGCAAAGCGTGGTATCGGCGTAAATTTTGTGAATATCGAAAAGGATTTTGTTGTATTCCTTGAACTCCTTGTTTTCCAAGGCATTGACGCCTTCGATACTGATGAGTTCGATCTGCCTTCTCACAGTTTCGTCAGTGACTGAATTCAGGTCAAATTGACGAGCTTGAGTGGAAGTTGCATGAAGGAACTTCCTGAGTCCGTCCTCGGCCTCGTCTAAATACCGCTTGGTCTCGCTACCCGCGGCTGTGAAGTAGTTCCACCCAGCGGAAGCGACTTCCTTCAAGATCTTCGGGGCTTCACTGTTGTAACCTTTGACCCAATTGACTGCCTCAGCGTTGTCTTTGATCGAATCCTTGGTTTCTGCTTTGACGGGCTTCCAGTAGCTCGAAGATCCAACTAGAGTGTCCACTGCCTTGTTAACTTTCTTCGATGTGTCTTCTTCGAGCGTTCCCTTGTTCAAAAACCGATCGACGAGTTCCTGGATCACGTCGTTGTCTACGTCATCAGGTCTTGTCTAAAATCGGATTTACGATCTCATAAAATGTCTCTGGTTGTAATAAATCCTTACCTCTTGCTCGTCAGTTCCGTAATCTTCGGAACTGATATCTTCCAAATTAATCGGCATTCTCTCCATCAAAGTGTGTTCCGGTTTATGTTCATGATGAGATTCACCCTCTTGACCTTGTTGAGAGTCCAAAATGTCATCTATAGTTGAGACCACTTCCAGGTCTGTTTCCAGTTTCTCTACGGTCATTTCGGGAAGTGACTCATGTTCGGGAGCAGGTTCTGGAGAAGGTTCTGGAGAAGGCTCGGGCTCTGGTTGAGGTTCCGGCTGAGGTTCCGGCTCTGATTCTGGTTCTGGTTCAGGTTCAGGCTCTGGCTGAAGTTCTGCTTGGGGTTCTGGCTGAGGTTCCGGTTCTGGGCTGGGTTCTTGAGCATCCACGTTTATGCTTTTAACAGAAGCAATAAATAATAACGGAATTAACAATATTACCAGTATGAGCCTCATTTCTAAAACCCAGAAATCTGATTACAAACTGAATTCTTGGTAATTTTACAGATCAAACGGTTAGAGAAGGGAAATTATGAAACAATATCGCTCTAAAATAACGTTATTTAATTCCTATTGTCGCGTACCAATTGAAGGAAATCTTCAGCAAGAAAAAAGTCAGCCTTTCGCCGCTGGAAATTCTGGTGATCCATCTGACTTCAGCGCCTCTGCGCGACCCAATTTTGTTCCATCACTTTTCCTGGAAAAAGACGCCTTTTTTGATTCGCTCAACGTTTATGTGTTTCAGATGAATCTCTCTGTCAGTCAATTCATTCCTTAATTCTTGATACTGAAGGATTTTCTGGAATCATGACATGATTTTGTTCTTTCGTCATGGTTTGAGTATACATCATTTTATTTTTGGGATTTATTATGACTAAAGAACCTTTTTTAATTACTGAAAAACGAGTTAAAACCCAGATCAAGATAGGCTACAGATTTATTGAGAAAAAACATGTTGACCGAAAATACAGTAACGAAAATCCAAATGACTTGCATTCGGGGTATTGGTTTTTCGAAAAGATCCAGGAAAATGCCATTACTTGGATATCCAGACTCTTTCGTCTCCGGCCCGGGCTATAGTCTTTCACTCTCTTAAAACATCTCCGCAGCCAGCTCTTCTGCTCGAAACGCCGGTGGCTGGCTCCCGGAAGAGGCAGGCCTAAGCCAGAGTCGGGGCCGGAACGGCCCGTGTGCATAGTATCCTTGTGTGTCCTCTCCTTTGCCTAGCGGAAATCGAATTGACGAGAGTCTTGCAAATCGATTTTGTATGGACGTGCTGCTGTCGGCCAAATAAGAAACTGTGCCATTGTCGCATCTTTCAGCGTTCCGTGTTTATTCTATCATTTTCGCTTTGACGAAAAATTCTCTTGAAAATAAAGGTTATTCTTTATTAAACTTCATCTTCTTTCGTTATTTCTTTTGAAACCAAGAATCATGACGAAAGTTTCATGTGCTTCTTTTTGTTTCCATTTTAAGTAAATGAAACCTTCGTGCTTTCTTTTTTGTACTTAATTACGTGTTATCTCGATTTCTGAACATTTCAAAGATGTTTAAGATACAGTAAAAGTCTGTAATTAGCTCACTTTCGATTTTCCTAACGAGAACGGAGGCAATTGTTGATAACTTTTGTTTTCTTAATCGACGCATTTCTATTTCGTGACTTTCTTCAAATATAATTTTCTCAACCAATTCCAAGTTTAGAAAACTACATCCCTGGTAGATTGACGAGATGGATAAGTCTGATATGCAACGAAGTGTCGATAGCCTGCGTCACCAACTGAATATTCAAAGAACTCCAATTTCAGTTTCTGCTGCAGAGTCAGTTTTTTCAATCATCATTTGTTAAAAATAACTACATTCCAGATTGAAACGTTACATTGAGAGCCAGCAAGAGCACGACCCTCTCGTGAATCCAGTGGATAAGCGGGTCAATCCGTGGGCCGAAAAATCGAAATGCGATATTCTGTAATCCTGCCTGATCTTCCGTTATTCTCCAGTCATGCTGCCGTTGAGGCTTCATTTTATCTAAGTCTTTAAAAGTCATTCCAATTCAATGCCCGGCATTGATTTTCCTATTCAGTAGATTTTTAATCTAGAAAATGCTTACCAAATGTTCTTCATTTTGCAGTAACTTTATATCTTAATTTTTATATAAAGTCGTAATTTCGTAATTTTGGAAATTCAGGGTTACATTTAATTCCCTTTCAGAGTTATTGCGAACATTATAATGTTTAATTTCAAGCTCTTCTTAGAAAATGTCAGAATTGAAGAAGATAATCGTCAACAGAGTTTCTGCTTGGCTACAAGTAACCTTTGTTCTGAGTGCACTATTCGTTTTCTCTGGAAACTGTATGAGACAGACAGAGCAAATATTCTTTGCAAATGGTTCTCTGGTGGACAGGATTTTAGGACTTTGGAATACAAAAATAGAGGTTTTGTAAATTCATTAATTAAAATTTTCTCATTAAAAATTTTCCAGCCACAGCTGCTGTGGGTTTACGCCCCCAACTATCGGGGAAATTCAAAAGTACAGATATACGGTAATTGCTCCGTACAGGTGTTTAACGAGGAAGAGTACATAAGTCAAGCAGATATAGTAGTAATCAATGGGAACGGAAGATGGGATCATTTCCAAAAATTTGTGAGAAGAAGAAGCCAGATTTGGGTGATGGAGTTATTAGAAAGTCCTCCACACACAAAAAATTTGAAAGTCTTTGATGATAAAGTAGGAGAAAATTCGAGTAAAATACAGCATTTTGTCTCTAGATTAACTATACCGCCAGTTACCGAGAGGATTCGGATATTCCAATACCATATGGAGCATTTTTTCAAGAAAAAGCAATGCCTTCAGAAATACCCGTAAATGTCACAGATCCAAGTTCTATTGAAATTAAAAATGCAATTGCTTGATCATTGTAAGTTTCTAGGAAAACCAAACTTTGCTGTTTTCGTCTCTTCGAATTGTTGGACTTCTAACGCTCGAAGAAATCTTGCGGAGGAAATTGGTCGATATTATCCAGTAGATAAGCTTGGGGCTTGCTTTTCGGGAAGGGTTTCGCAAAGAGATCTGTCCAACCTTCTGAATACGAAATACAGTTACTTCCTAGCCTTCGAGAACTCCAATTGCGAGGATTACATCACGGAAAAAGTTTTCAAAGCCTTCGAGTAATTCTCTTTAATTGTATTTATCGTAACTCATTTCATTCAGATACAACTTGATTCCTATTGTCTATGGCGCCCCCAGGAGTTCTTACGTCAAGCTTTTACCAAGAAACTCCTTCATTTATTATGGTGACTTCGAGAGTCCACTAGATTTGTCAAAGTCGGTTTTTCAATTTTATGAAATTACCCCCCATTTTCAGCTACTTACGAAAACTAGACACAGACAATATTCTATACAATAAATATCTCGCCTGGAAACAATTTTATAAACCCATAAATACCAATTTATTTTCGAGACTTTGTGCAGTTGCCCAATTAGCTCCAGAAAAAGTTTACCAATCCGTCGAAGCCTGGTGGAAATCCGGAAAGTGCGAAATCGTATTGCCGTCAAGTTTGTGGAAAAGCAATTAATCAAACACTCGAGAGTTATGAAGAATTTAAGATAAATGGCAATCACCTCATGATCAATTTGTCGGGCTGAGGGAATCGTTAAAGGTGATTGCTCCCAAATGGTCGTAAATTGGATTGGACGCGGCACTCCCTTCATTTGCTGTTTGCTCCTGGTTTATGAGTGACATCTCTGCTTTAATATTATCAGGATTGTCTTCACTTTGAATCCAAACATCAATATTAATGTATTGATGAAGATCGATGGACAAAAAAGAGTGTGCTGAATATGAGGAGGCTATTAGAAACCATGCTTTATTCCCGGTAGTAAAAGTAGGTATTTCACAACAACTTCATGTGTATAATTTTTCGTTTTTGCATTTCCATATCTCTATACTTTTATTCCGTAATTCCGATTTCCAGCTTCTGATGACAAAGTGCGATATGGCTACTCAGACTCTGGATCCGGTGCACACCGAAGCCGAGGATGTTTACAAAGTCAGTGATATCAACGATATTCGATATTTCATAACGAATCTTTCAGATGCTGTTGACTCTGGAAAAACAAGCTGATTCATCTTCGAGCAGTCCAGAAATAGACGAATTCATGTACAGTGTTGTATTCAGCCTGCGAGTCCAATTGCTGGAGTTGTCGAAGCTCCATTCTCTCGTGGAGCGATTCAAAATCACTTATTGTAACCAAATAAAACGGTTGTTCCCCAAAGACGAGGACATGTCATCTCCCAAGGACAGCGACGACGAGTCCCTACCCGAGCCAGTGACGACCGAGCTTCCACTAGCTCCGAACCCCATACAATACCTCTTTCGATTCCCGACAACTGAAGAACTTTCACATTTCATTTCTTACGGTGCCCTTAAGATCCCTAGATAACTCGAGAATTTATCCAATTGTAAATAAACCGATTTCAACATTGATTAATAGTTGAAAGCTGTCTGTACACTGCCGACTGTTGGGCAGTTGTTCGGGTTGCTGACCTCTGGGACGACACCCGTCCGGTCACTACTTCACCTCCAACTGTCTCGAGAATGAACTGTGGATATTATTTCATTTTATTGATCATTACTGGATTTTATAATCATTACTCAAGTTCATTTACTATTAAGACTATTTGGGCCAAACCAGGTCAACCGATCACAATTCCGTGTGATCTGAGAAACGGAGAAAACAATAATTATCATCTCGAATGGCGAAGAAATTCACAAGTAATTTTCAATGCTGAAGGAACGAATGACGGACATTCGATAGCACTTTTTCAAGGTAGGTGATTTGAATCGCAAGAATAATTTAAAATACAAATAAGATAACCCATAATTTACAACTTGAGGTTGGAAAATTACTGAAAATATTGCAAAAATAATTCCTTTGCTTGGAATGAATTTAACTAAAGTATGAATTTTGTAAACAATAATCACGAACAACAAGGAATTTTTGGTAAGCAAGACCTGCATTGAAAAATTCTAAGGATGTGATGCAGGAATCTTCATGATAAGCTCGCACGAGAGACCCTGAGAGCAACAAATGAAAGCAACGCAAAATACGACGATTTAGACTGAACAAAAGCTATTAGATACAAACCAAACAATAAATATTAAGAATCAGCCTCGCATCCACTTGTTGTTTACCAATGTGAGCTTAATTGGCTGTGAGAGCCCAAATGAGTTTGCAGCAACTAAGACAACTTCATCGGCTCCGTTTATTGATTTACTGGTGCTTGTTACCGACTTCTTGTCCCAGAAAGAGTGGTGACGACGCCAATATACATGATAAATGTCAGCTCTTTCGGATTCCTTCCACGTAACAACCACGGAGGAATCGGAAGTCGAGGTTATTTTGACATCTTTTGGGATTGAGGGACGTTTGAGTGCCCCATCGTAACGACATTGAACGACGTCGTTCAGATGGTTTTGACAAACTGCTGGCATGAGGTTGGTTGGGGCCAAATCGCTGTCGCAGAGATACATACAGACTTTCGGGACACGAGATCGGAGACAACAGCCACTATCATCCACTCCCGGCATCGCACAGGATAAAACTTTCCCGATTTCGCTGCTACAGTTGATGTTCATGTAAGGAGTTTTCTGTTCGACTCCACACATGGTCAGACATCTATTATTGACTCCTTGATACTGACAACAAGCATAAGGAGTGTCTGGAGGACGGGTGTCAGGTTTGCTGGTTTCTGACTGAATAAGTTGGACCTCTGCATGAGCACTACCGAATTCATAAGTCACACGACAACGGTAGGATCCATAATCCTCGTCTTTGACATTCTTGACCTCCAGAGTCGTTACATATTCACGAGGTTTCCCGAAGGAAGAAACGTAGTAGGTCAGGTTGTATCTCGGACCTTCGAGAATGTGATAAGATTTCCCATGCTTCCGAAGCCATTCTAGTCTGAGTTTCGAGTGGAAAATCCCGCTGATTTGGAAACGACAAGCAAGGATAGTAGAAGGACCATGTTTCGGAGCGCTAACGAGATCCTTATAAGCATACATATGAGGTGCTATACCGGTCGTCTGGAAGTGGACTTTGTCGGAGGCCAGCGATCGTCTCTTCCCATCTCTGGCATAGGCGATCACATAGCAATAATATTTCGTGGCCGGTTGTAGGTCCTCTAGAGTCACGTACATGTTTCTCGTATCCTTGACCACTTCGGAGACCGAAAGAGTGGATGAATCATTTTCAACACATACAACTTGATAATAATGGGCCAAATCAGGATTGACCAATGGAGCGGACCAAGAAAGTTGCACAGGCTTGTTGTTCTCAGTAATGGCAGTGAGGAGTTGAGGAGGTGACGGAATATTCTCATATCCCTTTTGGAAGCAATTGAACATAGAAGGGAGGTTGATAGCAATACAAGTTTGATAGCCAGTCCATGGAGCGTCATCGAGTCCTTCACCTTCACAGAGACCGAAACAAGCATTTTCTTCTCGATCTTTTGCCTCTGTAACGCAGCAATGTGAGTGATTCCGTCCGTCTGCAAGGCATTGAGCGATTGTCTTCAAGTGCTTCGAACAGTTATGTCGACGTTCGAAAATATCATAGACATCAAAGTCCCCAGGGGGCGACGAGGGGTTGCACAGGGTCTTGACACAAATATCCGGGATCTTATGTTTCCGACAACATTGTTCGATCGCCGCAGATTGAACATTGACAATCAGCAGCAATAACAGTAATCCTTTACAAATTAAATAGAGAAACATCCTTGCCCGTAGAAAAAGAGGAAATTAAATTCGTTCACTGGGTGTATTAGCTACGTAAAGAAATGTATATGGGATAATTGAAATACACACGGAAGGAAATTGTCAAGGACCCAGCTTGTTTGTGGCGACGACCTTTTCTTCGCGCACTGATTGAGTTTTTTTCGTCAGCTCTCGAAAATGTTGAGGAGGTCGAGGAGGACTTCGGTTCGTTTTGTCGTCCAACAGAACTTGCCCAAAATGCAAAAACGGTCCGCAACGACAGAGAAAAAGCAGAGCCCAGCGCAAGGAGAGTGGCGACAACGACACCGCCAACAAAAGAACAGAATGCGGTAACGATGAAAGGTTTAGGTAGGACGTTATGCACAAGAACAAACCGCCGCAATATGGAGTGAAGACGGCCGATGTCGATTTTTGCGCAATAGTTGACTGGCAAATTTCTGATTGAGCGGTTTCTGGGCAATGAGGCTGTCAATTCCTCCTGTAAGTGTATTTATTACTATGATGGGAGGAAATCCATTCAATTCGAATTTATGGCGGCGAATTCACGAGGAGACACAAAGGAAAAATAGAAGCTGACCGGTCATATCCGGTCAAGTAAGTTTTTCCCAAAAGTTTGAGGCATGTTTTACCTCTATATTTATATTTGTTTTTTTCCCACTCATCTTACACCTCGCGACAATTACTCAGAAAGTAAACCGAAAATTTTATTGTTTAGCTCGAAGCTCGATTTTTCTTTTTTCAGAATCCGTGGGGGCAAAAAAGTGGAACTGCAGGCTCAAGGGACCTCCACTCTTAGTCTATACCCTTTCGTAGGCGTTTTCGAACTTGGTTCCAATAAAAAAGCGAGAAAAAATCCTCGGAAACTGTGGCATTTCTAAATTTAATAGCCAAACCAATTACTAGGTTTCTCCGAACATCTGGTTTAATTTGACGTCTTAATTTGGGGTTTCCGGGATACGAGTTACACGAAATGATGAAATTTGAAATTTCCTGAAGGCTTTATCTCGGATTGGAGGTGGAACATGTTCATGAAAGATGTACATCTTTCTCCTGTCTTCTGTAGTTTCCAATAAGGAACAGTTTTTTGTACCCCCAAGACCCCGCCTATTATTGTTGCGATGGCATTTTATTATTTCCGAAATTGTATTTTTGCTATATTCTTGATAAAATACAAATCAGCAATTTCGTCTACAGAATTATTTGATTATTTTCATGTTTTTTGTATCCATAATTATCTGAAAAATTCATAATATGAAACAATTTCAAGAAACTACAATTTGGGTTTTTCGTCGAAAAAACAGTTTGACGATGCAAAGTAGAAAATTGGGGCAACCAATTTACGGATCTCTTTTTTCATGAAAAGTCGAATAGCGACCTTGATTAATAAAACATGTCGTCGTTTTTAGGCCGCCTTGCCAGAGCTCCTGACTTGGGAATCACGTTTCACGCCGTTAATGAACAGGACTCGGCGAATTATCAGTGCGTTCTGATCAGAAGCACAGACGGGATCCAGACGTTCCCTGAATTTGGGACGGTCATCAAGCTGGTTGTTTTTTGTAAGTGGAAGAAGATGAATGGGGAAAATTGAATTAGTTACAGCTCCTCCTGAGATTTTACATCCTTCACTGGGTCAAATAATCTTTGCGAAAGAGAAAACTGAAATCAAAATCAATTGTGAGGTAGACGGGAAACCCAAACCTCACGTTATTTGGACAAAGGTGAGGTTAAAGAGCAAATCGAAACTGTCAGAAAAACAAGTTCTTCATTTCTAGAGAAACCAAATAGTTAGTCTCAACTCGACCTTACAGTTCGCACAATTCAGCAAAGCAAGTGATGTGAGTGAAGACCATGGATATTTTATTTACGGTTTTTTGCAGGGTCAATACATTTGCCATGCCACAAATCCAGAAGGGACTGTCAATAGAACAATTAAACTTTTAACTGCAGGTAAGCCCAGAATGACAAACTGGGTTATTTTTTTGCATTTGCAGAGAGCCCAAGAATCAAAGAAAAACTCGTAAACACGACTGTAGTTGAGGGTAGCAGTGTACACTGGCATTGTTCAGTGGAAGCACTTCCGACGAACATTACTTACAAATGGATTAAGGATGATCAAGTGCTGGACTTTAAGGACACCGACCCGAAAATACATGTTTACGTAAGTGAGTTTAGATTAAAACTTTTATATAATATTTATTACAGAAAAATGAGCTCCACATAACTTCAGCGAAGAAAGAAGATTCTGGATGGTATACCTGCGAAGCTGATAATGGCTTTCCGCCTACAGTAGTGGACAGAGCTTTTCTCAACCTTTTATGTATGGTTTAATTTTTACAGATCACAAATTCGGTTTATTTTCTTTCCATATTTAGATAGACCAAAAGCTACCCATGCAAAAATAAGGGAATACATACTTCCGTTGAACGGCAACGTCACGTTAGTCTGCGAAGTTGAAGCGAACCCACACTTCCACTCTGTGCAGTGGACCAAGGATGGCAGAACATGGCGTACAACAAGTACAAATGAAGTTGCGATAATAAATGCTTCACCTGCCCATAATGGGCTATACACTTGTCAGGGATTCAACCTGCTAGGTGGGGGGGATGTGGTGGAAATAGTAGTTACTGTAACTGAGCCATTAGCTTTTTCGAAAAAGCCACCGCCCACAGTAATCGTCGAGCTCGGAGAGAGTGCAGAGATCGAATGCGAGGGATTCGGGTATCCTAGTCCTGTACAATATTGGCTAAGGAACAACGTAATTTAATTTTATTGGTAATCGGAAGAATTAGCTTTTCAGATTCGGATTTCTTCGACTTTTCTCGAGTTGAAGAATATTACTGCTTCAGATGGAGGACTCTATCAATGTGTCCTCGCTAATGGCAACGACATACTGTATCAGGACGTCGACTTATTCATCAGAAACACTACTCCTCAATGTCCCTCCAAGTCCCAAATTTCTTGTCAAGGAGAAACTGGGTTCAACATCTCCTTCCAACCTGGCTTCGATGGTGGTTATCCACAATCATTTAAATTCGTCTTAATGCCGATGGAAACCAAGATAGTTATCGAAAGCGAATGGATAACTGAGATTGGAAGTGATTACTGGTATTTCATAGATACGAAACTGCCCTTTTCCATTCATGAACTCTGGCTCTACACGAAAAATGTTAAAGGAACAATGGAATGTCTACTTGGGACTTATCACGTGTGCACAAAAGTCATGTCTCCATCATTGATCGAATTGAATTCTCAGAATCTAGTGAGCTGGGCAGCTGTGAAAGAGGCAGACAATTATGTCGTTGCCTTCCGAATTGGGGAAGAAAATGAGTTCTTTGAAGTGGTGGGTTTTGTACAATCTAACGTGGTCGGAAAATTTATCTTTTAGGGAAAGACTAATGAAACTGAATTCAGACTACGCCAATTACCGAATACTACCGTTTCCGGCTTAGCAATTGGCGTAAAAGCTCTTCGGAAACCTTTTATAGATTCTGACTACACACTTTATAAGACAAGTAATAATGAAGGTGAAAAGGTTTTTGGATTATTTTCGAAAATAATAAATTTTCAGGAAAAAACAGAATATCGATTATTTTAGTTATTTTTTCTATTTTGTTGGTCTGTATTTTGACCTATTTTTGCCGAACACGAAGGAACCACATAGATATTAAATTAAGTGATCCTGATCCAACCATAGTTGACAACGAGTACTTTTCAACCTTCCAAAGACCTCCAGCAGTTGACAGCCAGTACTCGAGCTGGAGAACTGTTGGAAGTGATGAGAATACAATAATTGAAGGACAATTTGAGCACCATGGAATAGAAGAATTCGAACATACTTCCATGGTGAATGAGATATTCCGGAAGTATTACATGCATAACCCCGAGTACAACAAAGTTAATCTCATTGATGAATTGAGACTAGCAAAACTAAAACAAGAGATGTGTGAGGCTACCTTGCAGCCTATTCAGATGTAATGAGTGCAATGATGTGTGATCTCGTTTGAAAATAAATTCATAATAAAACTTACTGCAAAACAGGACCAAAAATAGAAAATAATCACATTAGCAAATTAAATCAGTTGACCATTGTCCTTGGTTTCCTTTTTCTTTTCGAGAGTACCTTCTCGACTTTTGGCTGTTGTTTGCTTTCATATATTAGTTCTGTTGATGTCGATCGATGTTTCCATGATTTTGTTCACCTGAAATGTTCCATTCTTTGGCCCCTACGGGTTTATCACCCCCAACTAATCGTAAAATCCTGCACTTTGATCACGATGTCTTCAACAAAGCTTTTCTTGATTTCGTTTTGAAGTTTCACAATCAACTCGTCCAGACTGGTTCTGTCTTCGATATTCATGCTTACTTACTGGATTTAATCAAATTTGTCAAGAAGTTGATGACAGAAGGGTAATTCTCGGCTCTTTCGTTGTGATTTTATATGGGAGTTTTTAGATTGTTGGAAAAGTATGAATCATTCTGGCCCTTCGTTATGAACTTTCTTCCAGTATCTGAAAGGAAGCGTATTCTTTCATTAAGTAGACGTAGAAGCACTGCCGTTTTCTGGATTAAGGATGCCATTGAGGAGTGAGTTTCGGTTTTTAGGTGGATGGCTTTGTAATTGATGACTCATTCAGGAAAACTTTGGTATTTCAACTGAGAGGTTTTGCTTTGGCATCTGCTGGCATTTTGAACCGTTATTATACCAAGAATGCGTTGATTAGAAAACCGTGTCCAGAATTGCTTGATGCATTGGATGATTTATTCTGTCTCGACATCAGTTTCTGCGTTTCTCAGCCAGTGATAACTATCTCCGAGTCACTTCCAATTGCTGAAGTTTTGGATGACAGGGATGATGATGGTATCGACGTATCTCAATTCCCTGGGTTGAAACGTCGACAAATCCTATCTGCTTCTCCCATCCACGTGAACAACTTGATTGATCATTCCGAACTCATTGGAGGAGATTTCCCAACTTCCAGATCTCTCGTGGAGATGACCAGAGACTTACCTCCTGTCGATATACATGATGTTCCTAATGGTCCATATGATGCACACTATTCTGTAAGTAATCTTTTGCTGTTTTGATTTACGAGGATGCTTCAGGATATCATCTGCGACGACACAAAGTCAAATACCGTCAACGAAGATGACCGACTGACTTCTTCGTGTACTTCGGAAGAATCTCCTGCTGAAGACTCTAAGAATCCGGTCAATGAGTCAGAGATTGTTCATAGCAACGAAGAAGAAGATGAAGTTGCAGAAACAACTCCAGAAATTTCGACTGAACTGGCTGTAGACAGTGCTCAAGAAGACTATTCTTGCTCTGAGTTGATTAGTGGCGAATTCGTGTAGGTTCTCATCGGGCTATCTTTGATTCTGATGTATTATTTCAGCTTTGATCATGCAGAGGTTGTTACTCTGGGTCTTCATCTCTTTGCCGAAAGCGGTGAACGTTATCAGAGTTCCTTCAAAGTTTTCATGGGTCATGCCACAGGCTTTCCTGGGAACCGTATTCTGGTAATTACTGATAGATTCCTATATGTATTTACTTATAATAATGACAACCAAAACAAGTATCAAGTAATACATAGCGTCAAACTTAACATGATCGATTATTTCTCTGTGGGAACTGACTATCAAAATATTACGGTTCACTGTAGAGGTCAGAAGTTCCGATCGGACAACTCAGAACACGTGTTGAAGAACTTTAATATAGAAACTGCTAGTATGCAGCTTGGAAAGAAGATCGTCTGGTGTATCAAGAAGGCATGTCTTGAATCTATGCCGAAGGGAGAAATTCCCCAAGCCTACACTCATGGAACAGAGAATGCCCTTACTCTCCAACGTTTCATGAACGAAACACTCAAAGCCAACATCGCTGTGTCCCATCATACTCTGATTTACTGGAAGGAAGTTGTCTCGACCGGTCAGACAGACGAAATCGAAGGCTACATCCGAATTCGTCGGGCTAAATCTGGATTGTTTAAGTCGATGGGAGAATGGAATGAAGTCTACGCATCTCTCAAGTGAGTTTCATTGTTGACTTTCTCACTAAGTGATGAAGTATTTCAGAGGCGGTATTTTCTATCAGTTCACAGATTCTTCATGTAAAGAAGCCATTGCTGTGACACATCTACGTGGAACAATATCCTGTGTTTTTGAAGCTGAGCTTCAGAATGACGAGAAATATGTGCTTCAGGTCTCTTCTACAAATCAAGATGGTGAATTCCAAGTTGCTTGTGCTACAATGGAAGAGATGCGACGATGGATGCAAGCCATCAATCTTTCTCTCGACGTTAATGTTCAAGATATCTCCGTTCCCTGTACTTTGACCGTCTGTTCGTCTTCAATTGTATTGGCTCAAGAGGGAGATAATTTCTCTATAGATGGATTCATGCGGGGTCTGAAGATTTTCAAATTAAAAGACGTTTCATACTTTCTTACTTTTTCGAAGCATTCGATATTCTCTGTTATTCTGGTCAACCGTGATTTGAGTACAGATTGGTTCTTTGTTCGAAACGACTCAGAACTATGTCGTCTGGAACAGACATTGAGGGAAGCAGAAGTCGATATCAAGCTTCTGGAGTGCGACCGTGATTATCCCTTCCTGCTACCTCACCTTCAACGACTACAGAACCCGTTTGTCCAAGAATAGTGTGCCTTGCTTGATTTATGAATTGTGTACATTAATTTCTTCTGCAATAAAACAAAATACAAGTCTGAGGATGTAGATAATTGTAAGGAAATGAAGAAGAAACTTGAAGCAAAAAAGTGGATTGTAGTTACGCATATTGTAGGTCATTGCCAATTTTATAATTACACCTTTCGTTCGGAGTCATTTCCTTCGATTTTTATGGATCGTAGGCGATATTTAATTTATTCCATGATTTTTCTGTTGTGCTGGACTTTATTTTTTGGATTAACAGATGGAACCTCAGGTAGGTTTTATTTAGTAGAATTTAGCTATTATTATTACAGTATCTGTTACGTGTTCTGCCAAGCAGATCGACTTACTATTCTTGTTCGATGAGCCGTTTTTCGGAGTTGTTTCTATGAAGCCGAAAGAGTCCTGTTCTGTAATTGGAGACGGTCATCCGAAACTTTTATTAACTTTGACTCTAGGCGACAAAACGAAGCAAAAGTGCTCTGTAATCCAGCATAACGGATTCAATATTGCTGTTATTGACATTGGCCTCCATAAAGAACTCCAAACAGATCAGGATATTTCTTATCTCATCCGGTGTCCGATCATGAATCCGGACAAGGAACAAAACAAAACCGAAATGGAAGTTCCTCCAGAAGCGAAGTTGAAGATCTTCGACAAAGAAACCAGGAAAAAGACCAAGCCAGCGGTTGTCGGAAAACCCTACGACATGAAATTCACGATTCCTGAAGACAAGCTGGGGGCGAACCTCAGAATCGGCCAATGCATCGCCTTCAACGCCGAGAACGACTTGAAGTTTTTACAGTTGACGGATGAAGTCTGTTTATTATCAAGTTTCCATCTCGAATAACAATTTTTAGAATGGCTGCTCCGTGGCCAAAGAAATGCCACACGAATTTCGCGAGGAAAACAATCCTACGTCATCAAGGTCAACTCGGATGACCAATTTCGAAACGAAAATTGAAATGTTCAGTCTCGGAAATTCCAGCAAACTGTACTTGCAATGTGAAATTAAAAGATGCAATCAAATGTGTCCACAGGTTTGTCATTTACTTTTAGCGGCGAATTTTATGTAAAAAGCGACATATTCAAAGCAGCAAACGAATCTTCATCTTCCTCAGGCTGTCTTCTCGCGGCATTTATCCGAGGAGTTCATTACTCCGAGCTCTTCTTTCCCGTTTTTGGATCAGGGCATTGATCAAGGAAGCGATTTTTTCACTGTCCATGTCGTTAAGCTGAGATTTATTGAAAAGTTCTGAATTTTCCGGGTTTTTCATTTCAGACATCCATTCTGGAGAGTTCGGGAGCTTTTTGTCGAAGTCATCGACTTGGAAGCCGCTTCGCTTGCCGAAGAGTTCCTTGGCACGACGAATATTACGACCATAATAATCAGAGCCATCTGGAATTTCTACATTATTTGGTTTTATTTAACACGTCAAACTTGCCTCTCTTGCCGAACAGTTCCCTCGCTCCCCTCCGCTTGGCCATTAGGGAATCGGAGTTGAGCAATTGTTGCAGGATCATCTTGTCATTCTGTTCCAAAGCGGCTGCACTTTCAATAATGATTACGGTAGAAAGAAAGGCGACAAGACAGTAACTAAGTAAAGCGCTCGTTTTCATACTGGGACCCTGAAAAAACAATACAATTCCTAGACGAAAGCGAATTTAAATATTCACAAACTCCAGATATAGGAACAATAATAATTATTCCGTTCACGGATTTTTGACTGGAGTATTTTATGGCTTATGGAAGTTTGACGAAAATTCGTTCTTTTATTCTGTGCCACGATATTTGAGACGGAATTTCTCGCCATCCCCTCCATTATCTCCGTAGAAAGCGATATCTCCTGAGCAAACAAGAAAAGCACAAATCAGGAAGACATTATGCGTGAGATTTAGATTTTTCAGAGAAAATAAAGAAAACACCCACTGATTGCGTCACTGTCTAAATGTTAAATATGATATTTAACTTCTAAACACTTTCTACGTAATCAATAACGATTGGCTATTTTTAGATCAAATGTGACAAACAGAGCAGTACTGTAGGCAAGACGATAAACGACGAGCAGTTACAGACGTCTCTGGCTGCTGCCCAAGTGGAGTTGGTTAACATGGCGAGGACGGAGTACTGTGATTCCATCTTCAATAACATCGGAATTATGTGGGGATTGACAATTTTCCTTGCTATCTGTACAACAGCGGTCTGGTATATAGCATTCACCAAAAATAGAGGAAACCTCAATGTAAGATTGATATGGGTGCTATCAGATACAAGACAAACTTTTCAGGATATCTTGATTGAGATTGAATTTAGGAAATATTTCGAAAAGATTAAGTCAAAGACAATTGATCTCATAAAAAGGTAAATAAACACGAAAATAATTGTTTGTAATTATTTTTAACTTTCAGAATGAAAATTCTTGTCCGACAACAAAGAGAAGACATTTGCATGCATTCTCCCTTCAGTGACTATACCAAGCCAGTTCCACAAGTTACTACCAATAATATGGTTTTGAAAACAACGACATGTTACTTGCAAGACGTAAAAGCTCCCATATTTGATGTTATTACCATTCCTCCCCCGAATTTATTGCCTCCTGATGATATGAATTGTCTGTACCAATTGGATAATCTGCCAGATCCTCCGAAGCTCTCAATTTTACGGAAATCAGAATTTTCCGAAGAAAAATTGATAGTTGAGGATATCGGAACATTGGAGCTAGCAACAGAGGAGACTTCAGAAGAAACAAAGGAAATAAAAGTAGATTCACATACGACTCAAAGTTGCAACAGTACCTTGGACAGACCATTGAAATCTGCTTTGAAGAAATCAGGTAGAACTTCCAATGCTGTAATGGAAGAAAACTCATTCAATCCTCAAATCAGCTTCATGGGCCCAACATTCCTTGACAAAGCTTTTCCACTCCTGGACGACGTTTCCAGACTTCCAGTCAATACCTTCAAACTCGCAGAATCCTTGAAAATTTTAGAGAAAAATAATCCATTTCAAAGTCAATCTAGCAGCATTGAAAGACCGAGATCTGTTGGGTCTGCTTATCATATGCTTCCTATTTATAAACATTATCAATAAATAGTAAAGGGATATTTGGAAATACAGTATAGAGAATTTCAAAAATGAGGTATTTTAACTAATTTTGTTGAGGAATCCTTAAATCACATCCAAAAAATAATCTCGCATTTATTTAGGAAATTATAGTGTTTGAACACGAAAAAGTCAGATGATTGAGATTCATTCGTTATCCTATTCTCATTCACGACAGTGCGTTTCTCTTACATATCACAAATCTTGCAATTTTTCTGTCATTATTATCACCAAAATGCCATTACATACTCATCTGGAGAGAAGTAACACCATAACCCTTAGATACAACTTTCTACAATAAAAAAGTAAATAAGATTAGGAGTCAGGGATTTGCTTATCTTTCCAGACAACACATCGAAGAAATTTCAAGGATCATTATATATTGTAGTGAATTATAACTAATCACCAGAAGTATGATCGAAATTTCACATACTTTCTCAGCTGATCAATTGAGGAAATCATAAAAAGTAAGAAAGGAATAGCTCGTCTATGAAGAAGATGAAAGAAAAACACACATAAAGGAAATCAGTCTTCCAACAGGACGATTGGAAAAAGAGGAAGTGGAGGTAATTGCAGAGACGGTGGATAAACTTTTTTTCTCGTCCTCTTGACTGTCTCTTCAGCTCTCTTTCTTCATATTCTCATTCATATATGGACGGAATTCCTTAATTTTTGGATTTTCTG